>RJWM01027722.1:0-26495 GCA_004363535.1 Dasyprocta punctata | reverse complement strand
GGTCCCAGGGAGGACCCCGGAAGGCAGTCCATCTTTAGTCCTGATCCATGCCTGTGCCGCTCGGGCGGGCGGGGGCCCCGCGAGGAGCCCCTCTCGTTCTCCTCCGAGGTCCCAGGGAGGACCCCGGAAGGCAGTCCATCTTTAGTCCTGATCCATGCCTGTGCCGCTCGGGCGGGCGGGGGCCCCGCGAGGAGCCCCTAAATTTCTTGTAGTGTTCAGCAGTGAATTCATCAGGACCTGGGCTTTTATTTTGTTGGTAAGGTTCTAATAACATTTTCAATTTCATTAGCTGAGATTGGGTTATTCAGCTGTTTACATCTTCTTGATTCAGTTTTGGTAATACATAGGTTTCTGGGAATCTGTCCATTTCTTCTGTGTTATCAAATCTATGTGAATAAAGGTTTTCATGGTAGGTGTAGATGATGTCCTGTATTTCTACAGGGTCTGTAGCAATTTCAACCTTTTCATTTCTTATTGCATGAATCTGAGATTTTTCTTTCCTCTTATTGACAAGTTTGGCTAGGGGTTTATCAATTTTATTTAGTCTTTCAAAGAACCAACTCTTTGATTCATTAATTCTTTGTATTGTTTTCTTAGTTTCAATTTCATTAATTTCTGCTATAATCTTTTTAATTTTCTCCCTTCTTTCAGTTTTGGACTTGACTTGCTCTTCTTTTTCTAGAAGTTTGAGGTGCATCATTATGTTGTTTATGTCTGTTCTTTCCATTTTTCTGATGTAAGAGTTTAATGGTATAAATTTTCCTCTGAGGACTGCTTTCATTTTGTCCCACAGGTTCTGGTAATTAGTATTTGCATTTTCTTTACATTTTAGATATTGTTTAATTTCTTCTTTAATTTATTCTGTGACCCATTCATTGTTTAATAGAGTGTTATTTAATTTCCATATGTTTTTGGAGTTCTTGTGGGGTTTTTTGTCATTAATTTCAAATTTTATTGCACTATGACCAGATAATATGCATGGAATTATTACAGTTCCCTTGCATTTGCTTAAGCATGTTCTGTGAACTAGTATATGATATATTTTAGAGAATGACCCATGTGCAGCTGAGAAGAATGTGTATTCTGATGTTGATGTGTGAAGCACTCGGTACACATCTACTAGGTCCATTTGTTCACAAGTTTTATAGCGTTCTGTTATTTCTTTGCTGATTTTTTGTCTGATTGATCTGTGTCTTTGTGACAGTGGGGTGTTAAGGATCCTTTTTATAACTGTATTATTGTTTATTTGGTTTTTCATGTCTATAAAGATTTGTCTTACATGGTTGGGTGCTCCCATATTTGGTGCAGATATATTTAGGATTGTAATCTCTTCCTCTTTAAGTTTTCCCCTAACAAGTAAGTAGTGACCTTCTTTATCTCTTTCGATCATTGTTGCTTTGAAGTTCGCATTGTCTACAAACATAATAGATACCCCTCTTTTTTCTGGGTTCCTGCTACATGGAGTATTGTCTTCCATCCTTTGATATTTAGTCTTTGAGTTTCTTTTTGAGTTATATATGTTTCTTTTACACAGCATATTGCTGGATTTTGTTTCTTATCCCACTCTGCCAATCTGTTTCTTTTTATTGGTGAGTTAAGACCATTTATGTTGATTGATATAACTGATATGTACTGACTCATCCCTGTCATGATAGCTTTCTGTGGTGGTTTTCTACATATTCTGTTTAATTTTTTGCCCTGCTTAGTGGTTTCTTGTTGTTCTTAAGATTATAGTTATGTTTGTCTCTTTCTAGAGGGTCTTTCGGTACTCTTTGTAGTGTTGATTTGGTGGCCATGAATTTCTTCAGTTGTTCTTTGTCATGGAAGTATCTTATTTCTCTTTCAAGTTTTAAAGATAGTTTTGCAGAATACATCAATCTCGGTTGAAAATTGTTTTCCTTCAGGATTTGAGATACTTCTCCCCTTGCTCTTCTTGACTTGAAGGTTTGTGTTGAGAAGTCTGCCATGATTCTTATAGCCTTTCCTTCGTAGGTGATCTGTTTCTTTTCTCTGACAGCTTTTAGTATTTTGTTCTTGTGCTGTACTTCTGATACCCTAACTATTATATATCTGGGTGAAGATTCATTTTGCTTATGGTTAATTGGGATTCTGTATGCCTCACTTACCTGTATATCAGTTTCTCTTCCCACATTTGGAAAATGTGCTTTTATTTCTGCAAGTGGTCTTTGCAGGTCATTAGTATTAACTCCTGCTTTTTCATAGATGCCTGTTAATCTTATGTTATTTTTCTTGGCATCGTCTTGCCACTGTTGAATTGTTGTTTTCTGGTTTCTTGTTATTTTTAAGAGGTCTTTTCTTTTATGATTGTAAGCATCCAAGCTGTCTTCAACGTCTGAGTCTCTATCTTCAGGTTCATTCAAGCGGTTTTGCCAACTTTCCATGGAATTTTTCATTTTCTGAAATTCCCTTTGAATTTCTTTCATGCATTATATTTGTGTCTTATTTTGTTCCTTCAAAGTTTACATCATTTTCTTATGTTTCTCTACTTTTTTATCTTGATCTTCTTTAGATACACTCAGCATTTCTTTAATAATTATTGTCATTCATTTTTTTTAGCTGAGAGATTATTTCTGATTTGAGTTTGTTTGTACCTTCATGGCTTTGTTTCTTTACTTCAGTTGCTATCATTTCAGAAAGTTCACTTGTGTGATTCCCAGTGTCTTCCATTTTAGTGTCTCTTGAGTTTGTTCTCAGTGTGCTGGGGGATTGAGACTGCCTCTTGCTCTTTCATTCAGTCATTTTCTTCTGGGAGCTGTGTGGCTAGCCATGCGATGTCCCGATGGATTGCACTGGAGCACTGTGCTGGCTAGAGCTTCAATACTCCAATATCCCCATGTCTAGCTGGTGCATACCCCCAGACTATGGTCCTGGATCCTTGTGCTCTGTGGTCTGTGAGGTTGGTCCTGTGTTCCCCTGATATACTTTGTTGGACTGCTCTGGGATGCTGGGGTGGAAACTGTTTCTATCCCCCCCCATAGCTAGCAGGGTCACACCCCTGGAGTATGTTCCTGGGGCATAGAACCTGGCTGTGTAGCATTCAGAACCTCTGTAACCCAGGTAGCTAGTGGAGATACACCCCTGTGGTGTGTTACTGGACCTTCCAACTTACTGGGTTGGGATTGGAATCTCTGGAACCCAGGCAGCTAGGCAGAGCACATCCCAGAGTGTGGTACCACCAGGACCTTCAGTTTGGCTATGAGGAATTCAGGGTCTCTGGAGCACCAGGCAAGCATGGGTGTGCCCCCAGTGTAAGGTGCTGGTAACTTGCTCCTCTCTGGGCAGAGTTCACAACCTCTAGCACCTGCCATGTGACCATACCCCTTAACAATGGAGATCACGCCTTGTGTTCTAATGGGCAGAGCTCACATTCTCCAAGGCCCTGAAGCTGCGCTGGCTGCTCCCCAAGGAGTGGCTCTGGGGCTCTGGAGCACTGGGCTGAGCTGAGCTCGGTACTTCTGTGTCCTCTGAGGCTGGCAGGGCATTTACCTGATGGATTGTGCTGGGAATCTGGGCTGGACAGAGCTCAATCCTTTGTGCAGGTAGTGAGGGCTTTCCTGGAGTGTGTCACTGGACTTACCACCTTACTGGGTGGGGGTCAGAATCCCCGGGACCCAAGCGGCTAGGCGGAGTGTGCCCTGGAATGTGGCACCACCAGTACCTTGAGTCCGGCTGCGGGGAGTTCACAGTCTCTGAAGCGTGGGGCCATAGTCTTTTATTTTTAAAAACTATGCTGTTTTCTTTTGATGAATAATAATGATTAATTTGATATAGTCAAATACATTATTTCCTTTAAAGCTGTATTTTTTTATCTTAAAATATCTTCCAATTGTGCAGCATGAAAATGTCATCCTATATAGTGTTTTAAATTATATTAGTGAAGCTTTCACATTTAGATCATAAATTCACTTGGAAATAATTTCATTTATGTTATAAAGTGAGCATCAATTTCAATTATTTTTTTCTCTTATGGATATATTATGGTTAGATTTTTTTCTTTGGAAAGGTTTTCACTATACTCACGATCCTTCTACTTCAGCCTGCTGAGTTCTGGGACTGCAGGTGAGTACCACCATGTCTGGTTTTGCTAAGCAGTTTTTTATTTGTTAAACTGCAGTTAAACCTGTGTTACACAAGTTATGTATATATAGCTCATTTGTTCAGTATCTACACTCTTTTGCTTCAAATTAATTTTAACTAGTAAGTGAAAATGTATATGTTTATACTATACAAAATTATACTTTGATATATATACATTTGAATCTGTATTCTTCTGTTCATTGATCACTATATATCAATATCTTACCATTTTTACTAGTAGAGTTTTATCAGAAATTTAAGTGCTTGCAAGATCTAATCTCAAATTTATCTTTCTCTAAGTGTTTGGTGATTATTCTTACACCTTTTCAGTTCTAGGAGAATGAAGCTTTTCAGGCTTAACACGAAACTTTTTGGACATTCATGTAGATTTTGTTTATTCAATGCATTGTTTATGCAGTGAATAACAACCTTTCAATACTAGCATATCTAATTTATAACTATATAATACATCTAATTTATGAATGTGCAATATATATCTTTTGATTTCTTCAAGATCTTTGAAAAAGTATTGTAACATTTTCTGTAGATACTTTGAATATCTTGCTGGATTCATTACTACTTCAACTTTTTTGTGCTATCTGAAAATATTTATTTTTTATTTCACTTTCTGATTGCTGCTTCTATATGACATTGTAATTTATTTTTATTGGATAATTTTCCCCCTTCAACTGATAAACATTTTAGCTCAATTTCTTTACTTTGTGCATTGACTAGGATCGCCAGTAAAATACTGAATAGAAGTAGTGATAGAGGGTATTTCTGACTCATACTGATTTTGAAATAAAATCTTCAATCATCTCAAATTAACTATGATATTACAGCATGGAGATGGTCTTTTTTCCATTAAAAAAGTTTCTTATATTTTGGCAATATTTGACAAGCAAGGGCTAACATTATAGTCTGGGCCTAAAGGAAGTCTGTTAGCAGAATTCTCCGTTGTGCAAGGGAGATCATTCATTTTATTATAAGACTTTCAATCAATTATTCCTACACTTGATCTTAGCCAAAAGGCCGAGAAGCGATAAAGCAATTATTCCTGATGAGGCCCATTCACATTTTAGATAATAATCTACTTTACCCAAAATCTATAAATTTTATTGTTAATCTCATGCAAAAATAACTGCATAGAAACACCTAGAATAATTTTGGGGCCAATACTTGGTCACTGTGGCCTAGATAAATTGATTATCACAAAGAAAATTCTGAAGAATATAAGATTTAAGAAACATGAAAGAAGGACAATCTGTATTACATAATATTAACAACAAAATAATCATATTAATTGAAACACTAGCAATGTTGAGCAAAGCAAAGGTATAGATAAACAGAACTAAACAGATATAGGTTGATTAAAGCACACTGTTGTGAAACTACAAATTTGTGGAGAAAGAATCTTGGTATATAGTGTTGCAAGTAAAAAAAAAATCCAGATGGATAACAGTGAATCACAACACTACCTTGAAACACTACCTTAAAACAAATAGATAATAAATTCCAGGCTGAACTAAAACAGAAAGTGAAAAACAAAATGCTAACATTTTATATAAATGTATGAATACAGCTTTATAGTGTCAGGTCTCCTAAACACAACATTAAAATCCCAAAACTACAATATAAAGAAAAAAGTGAAAATTTAAGAGAACATTGCTATTTTAAAAGTCTTTGTAAGGAAGTAGACTAATGGGCAAATGAAAAAATTATGCCCAAGAAATTTATAAGAAAATGTCAACCTTTCTATCTACAAAGAAATTCTTACACCTATGCTCTAGGAGCAATGAAAATTGTTATAATTCTATTAAGCTTTATTGTAGTAATTGTACAATCTTGTGGGGTACAATGTGATAATTTAATATATATAACAAAAGTGTAAGGATCAAATCAGGGTAACAATATCATTTGCTAAAACATTTTTTAAAATTGTGCACATAGTGTAGCATTGTTTTTTAATAAAAAGCAAATCTTATCTAGCATTTATCTTAAAGGAAATGAATAAATAAATTAAAATAATGTTATTGTATTGGTCATCTTTTTGATTGCTGTGGCAAAATACCTGGCTTGCAGCCATGAAACAAGAAATACCTTACTTTGGTTCACAGACTTAGAGTTACAGCCCATGGACAATTGTGTCCAATGAAAAACATCATATTGGGAGATGTGATGGAGAAAACTGCTCCCCTCATGGAATCCCAGAAGCAAAAAGAAGGGAATATCCTGAGAGGAAGAGATCAAGAACCACATATAGTGTCAAAGATCATACCCATGTTGACAATTTCCTCTAACTAGTCCCCACATTCTAATAGCCCATTTATCTACTTAGGGAAAATGAAAATGCTAGGTAGGCTCAGAATATGGACACAGACCCTTTAAAAAGTAGGAGAAATACAGCTTCTCTAATAATCTGAGACTGTACATAGCAGGAAGTTTTGTAGTTTTATGCTTAAAGCTTACAGTCTGTGCTTTTGCTTCTGCCTCTGTGGAAGCGACACTGTATACCTTAGTTCCGTCTTGCAAGAGTTTCCACTCTTACCCATTTCCCTATTAGCCCACAAAACCCAAACCCCTAGCAACAAATTAACCACCCAATCAGGTGTCATTGTCCTCAATGATAGCAGTGTTCCAAATACCCAGCACCCAAAGTTAAAGGAGAAAAGGTTTATTTAGCTAACAGGTTGTAGAGGTTTCAGTTCACAGTTGCTGGCTCCAGGGTAGAGAGGCATGGCAAGAGGGGCATCACAGAAGAGAAAAAGTTTAAGACAGGATAGACAGGAGGCAGCAAAGCGGCAGCTTTGATCCCCCCTTTCCCTTTTTATCACTTTGGGTTATAAGTCTGTTGGGTGATCCACCCACTCTCAGTGTGGTCTTTCTCATAATCTACACATAGAACTATGCTAAACCAATTGATAGACTAATCAAGCACCACACACCCTTAATTCTAATAATCACAAACCCTAGATCCAGCCACCTGTGAAAAGCCTCACCTGTGACTGTGAGCATGTGAGGCTTTGGGGGAGCATATAGATACTAGCCACAACAGTTAGTTCAAGTTCTGCTTGGATAATTTAACAACTTCAAGTCCAGCCTGATCTATATAGCAAAAAAAAATCAAGACTCACAAAAAATCCAACAGTAAAGCATCAAAAAAGAATATATATATATATATATACACACACACACACATATATATACACATATATACATATATATGCACACACATATATATATATATACACACACACATATATATGGGTTAAATATGACAATATAAATATAGAGGATTCATACAACTTTAAAATAGTGGTCTTTTTTAAATGATATTGAGGGATTGTATCTTTGGACCAACAATTAGGTTTCAAGTGAATTTTAAAAATTTTTATCATTTTAAATAAACACTTTCTTCTCTAACATATTGCAGGTGAGAGCTAATAGTTGATACAGTATAACAGATTTTCTAATATGTGATTGATGAGGCTAGATATCAGATGATTGTCCTGCTCAAGTCACTAAGACTTTTAGATTGAGGGAACTGCAATACAAGGGTTTTGTTGTCATAGGAATATATTTTCTTGAAGTACTATTTGTGTTTGTAACAATATAACTTATTGACGTATTCATTTGTGTTTTTTTTCTCCTGTGACTTTATCACCACCACATCAGGATGGTGGTCAACACTTGCTCTTAATTATTTTAGGGGAAATTTGTACTAGGATGTAAAACTTATGCTTCCTAGAATACAATGATTTTCTTGTGTGTGTGTGTGTGTGTGTCTGTGTCTGTGTGTGTGTCTGTGTCTGTGTCTGTGTGTTTGTGTGTCTGTTTGTGTGTGTTTAACAAAAACGTGTTTTGAAAGAATAGTGGTTGGTTACCTGGAGAAAGGGGAGAAGATAAATTTTGTGACCATCTAATGTAAGGAGTGTAGATATCTTTGAGTTTGGAAAGAGGTGAGGTATCTTTATATAAAAGACAACTAACACATTGTTTGACAATATGAAGATGTGTCATATTATCAGATATATAACAAGATTTAATGAAAAATGATTATATAGGTTATGAAGGAAAAATAGATGCAATTAGCAAATTTTCTGTGGTACAAGTTTATTAGTGAAATATTAGAGTCAGTAGATTTAAAGTGATCATAGCATTTCAGCAGAGGTGAGTCTGCTTAGCAACTGAATGGAGAGCCTTTATCCCATTTTGGGGTTATTTTAAGCTTCCAGAATTCTTTATGTATTCTAAAAAAGGAGAGAAATTCTAAAATGATGACAAACTGATGAAAAATTTATTCATCACACAATGGGATAAGGGTTTAGTGTATTACTTAATTTGACTTAAATAAATTACTTCTTGCTCAAATGTTTTTACCCAAACAGTGAAGATTCATTTTAGTTTACTGAGCGTGTCAATATGTTGTTGCATTACAGAAATCTAGTGCAGGAAAGGGTTTTAGGGGTAATTCAATCTACTCTACAATCTTATAAATAAAAAATCTGAAATTCTTCAAATATGTGCCCACCTTATTATTCTACTAAATAAGCAATGCGATATTAAAATTCATATGTTCAGATTACGGCTCAGTTTATAGCTTTCATTATTTTAATTCTTTTTAAATAGACATAATTTTTAAAGAATTATGCTTTTATTCCCTATGGGACAGTATTTTTGCTTAACCTTTCTTTTGTCCTTGAATCTGGGATCTGGGACTATACATATATATATGCCTATAAACTGAATAATGAAAGTACTAAGTAAATCTCTGTGTTTGGATTATTAATTGATTCTTGCTATTGCTTCAGAGATATGATGCATTGTAGTAAATTAACTAATGGTCAACTTGGAACAGCCAACTGAACTGAATCACCATGCTTCTGGGGCATGGAAGAGCCACCTGAGGATTGTTTCCTAAATGACTTAAAAGGAGAATGGGAGGGGAAAATTTCATGGTGCTGATTTCCCAGAAGAAGCATTTTTTGTGGCTGATTTTCCTGATATGAACTCAGATGTTTTGTCATTGGAGGAACTCAAATCATTTCTGTCATCAGGGATGGCTGCTGTTTCCTTAGGAGGTCTCTAGTCTTCACCTTGGGCATAGCTTCCTGGCTGTGTTATACAGCCCTCAACCTGCTGGCACAGAACCATTAATCCATTGGACCAGATTTGTAGCTTCCACCCTGGCCTTTGGGTCTTTCTGGTGCAAAGCCTTGATACTGATTTGCAAGAGACACTGCTGTGAGCTCTAGGCCTTTGATTGGTCTCTTACGGGACATTGTCTTAGGATACAGGCCCTCAACTGGATTGTCTGGCTCTCTAGCACATGGATAGATCTCTTGCACTCTTCTGCATTTGTTTGGTTATTTTGGGTGAATATTACAAAATAATCCTTTAGGGCTGGGGATTTAGCTCAGAGGTTCAGTGCCTGCCTAGCAAGTGTGAGGTTCCGAGTTTGATTCTCAGCACAAAAATAGTTAATAAAATAATTCTATAAATTATATTTCCTGTATTAAATCTATTCCCTTAAACCACTGAATACAACATGCATCTTAAGATTTTATATACACACACATACATAATGTTTAAGATGAATTATCTGAATGTTTAGGGTTTATTTCTGAAAATCAATTTCTCAGGCTGTGATTAGTTCTTTTCTACTTGTATCACCCTAATCTGAGCCACTGCATCATTCACCTGAACTATGAAAATAGCCCTATATTCCTTAAATCTTTGTTTTTGCCTTTGTCTTTAGTAAATTCTGCCACAGAGACTCTTAAAATCAACACATAAATAAGATAAAACATTATCCATGCTTAAGTATCCCATTCCAAAACCCCATTATTCTATCATATTGTAATTGGATACAATTCTAATTTCTTACCATGAGTTACAAATTCTATCTAATCTAGCATCTTCCCTATATTTGCCACTTATTGTGCAACCTATTTACTACATTCTAGTCGTATTTATTATCTGCTAACTCCTGCAACATGAATATTCCAAACTCATTACCATTTTATGGCCTATATAGATGCTATTCTGTCTCCCTGGATTGTTCTTCATGTAGAGTTCCATATGACTGAATCTGATTTACTGAGTTTCAACTCAGAGATACATTTCAGACTGAAGGCTTTCTTGATCATACATATTGCACTATGACTATTTTCTTCTCCTGGTCCATGCTGCTTTCTTTATTTTTTTTTAAATTTTATTTTAAAGGGAATAAAACAAAACAATAAAATGAAACCTATCAAAACAGTGAGAACAATATTGGATTTCATAAACAGGACAGAAGTAAATTCTCCTTAGTGGCTATACTGCATATTGTTATCCTCCAAATCGATGTTCAGACTATTGGCTTTAAGCCTGCAAAGTCAACCAAACAATACAAGCATCAAGTTGTGTTTCTATTTCAGTAGCTCTCATCTCAGCCTGTGTTCCTTCAAATCATCTGGTTGTTTATAGGGCAGGGGTGGCTCTTGTGGTCTCCCAGACCACATGATGGCTGGCTTATGGGTCAGGGTTGGCTTCTTGTTTCTTTTCCCAGCCTGCATGACTGCTTTTGGCTCACAGGAAGGAGTTGGTTTCTTGGTTCTCCTCCTGGCCCACAATTGCTGCTGGCTCATGGGAGGGTGTTGGCTTCTTGGTTCTCTTCCTTGCCTGCATGGCTGCCATGGGCTCACAGGAGGGTGGAGGTTGACTTCTTGTTTCTCCTTCTGGCCCACAACTACTGCTGGCTCATAGGAGGAGGTTGGCTTCTTGGTTTTCCTCCTGGTCCATGTGTTCCATGCTGCTTTATAATATATAATCTGCTTTATTAATTTATGGATCTTATCTCTATTTTAAACTTTCATTTGTTTGATTCACTCATTTACCCTTTGTCCAAACTAGACAGCACATATTAAAATTCACAAATGCAAAGACAGGGACCATAATGTTAATTTTTCTCCTTTCAATGCACTGGAAAACTACCATCCTTGACTGTTTGTGCACTTAACAAACCAAGAATCACCAAAGACCTAGATGGTAACTTTAAGAGTGACTATAGACTGGGCTATGTCTTTAAAACTGCTCACTTACAAAAGTAAACTTACAACAGTGCTTGGCATATAACAAATAGTAAAGAAAAAGTTGATTGGTTTAATCCATTCCAGTGGTTTACACTATATCAGATCATGCACATTCAAGGTAAGAAGAAGCTATTTCTGCAAGCTACTTCTTTCCTACAGAATAAATACTTCCCAAAGAGGATTTACATGGCAGTATTTTTTTCCTAATGCAAAATATGGATTTGTATAATTTTTTTGGTAAGATATACCTCATCCCTATCACAAGAAAAAAAAAACTTGCAAAATTTCTTTTATCGTATTGAACTCACAGGTCCAAGAGTTCATTCTAGTCCTTTACGAATCCTTTTTCCAAGAAAAACTTCCTTTGAGATTTATTTTAACCACATTTCACCCATGTGAATGTGGACTCTGTAGCAAGGAAGGTCAGTGTCTCCATCACCAAATAGCTAGGTAGAGGCACCAGATACTGGTGCTGTACAAAACCACAATGTTCTCACAACAGGAAATGTATTTACTTTTCCATGGTGCTTTCTAAACCTGTGATTTGCAGCTCTGTTGGAAATATCACTCTTCTTGCAATGGGTTAACAACTACATCAGTAACATATAATAGAAAGGTTTTAAAGGTCATGGTAGATTACATTTCTGTCAAACAACATCAAGTACGGATGAGGAATCAAAACAACTATCTTTTATTTTTGTAAAGGAGTCACTGATTTGACACTGGCCATACAATCTTTTTCTAGGAATTCATTCTTTTCCTCCTCTCATGGTTCATTTAATCCAGCTCACATTTATATTTTTCCCTGGTGGTACTTTACACTCTTTGGTCCCTTCTCCATCTTTTCTTTTTTTCTTTTATGAGAATTTGGCTGAACTAAAACATTCAATAGAACTTGAAAATCTTATTACATATTAAATCTTGCTACTGTTTTCTTCATTTCTGAAGAGAGAAAATTTTTTAAGAATAAAGTTATTTTTTTTTCTTTTATACTCCCATTCTTCTTCATCTGAGTTGCAAAATAGGGGAAACAAATGTTACTTTCTTTGAAAGCAAGTGTGCTTTTGTATACTTTTATCTATTACAATTTCAATTTATTCTGCCCTACAGAGAAGAGGTACATATTTTATGAGTGCTATCTCAATGAAGTCTGAAATTTGTGTTGGAACTCTTCCAAAAGAGATGGGCAGATAATTTCTTTGTAAGAAGTAATTTAAACATGCACTGTTGGCACAATGCTTCTCCAAAGTGATTTCAAGGATGAGATGAGGTGCATCAATATGAGATAGGTATAAAATAAAGATCTAGACAGCATCTCTTCTATCTGCAGGCACTGGATAGAGAAAACAGTATACATTTTGGAAACTATAAGTTACCCATTTTTGAAAAGGATATGGCACCATCCCATTGCTTCAAATTAGCTTTGTGTTGTGTAGTTTGAAGATAGACTGTGTTCATTTGATGAAAAGCTGTTTTTCCAACAAGTCATCATGAACATTTTCAGGAATATACAAAAATTGAAAAAGATTAATAGTGAATACTTACATACCCATCACTTACATGTTACTGTTAGTATCTTCATATATTTACTACATATTTATGCATTTATCTATCTCTCTACATTCCAGCAATCCATCTGATGTTTTAGATACATTTCAAAGTAAATTTTAGTTATTAAATCACTTTCCCCCAAATGCTTCTGCATTATTTTATTCTGATAGGTTTAAAAATATGTGTATTTTCAACACTAGTGCTTTGCCAAATATATGAGTTTTGTGAATATTTTTTCTATCTGTCGCGCATGTTTACAGTTTTTATTTCATCTTTGCAAAGTAAATATTTTAAATTTTGATGCATCTATCAATATTTCTTTTATAGATATTCAAATGTTACTTTTAAAACCTTATTATAAGATAAAACATGGCTCTTACTAGAAATTAAAGAGTAGATTGAGTGGGTGTATGATTGCGTGTATGATTTTTCATCCATACAGAATTTGACACTGGTAGCTTGTGAACTTTTTTATTCATGATATTAATGCATGTATGAATCTATTCAAGATGTAATATATTCTTAGGATGCATACAGAATATTTACTTATCAACATTCACTATTCATACATATCCTTTCTCTTTTCAATCTTCTGAGGAAAATGTTTACTTTCTTTTTTTTTTTTTTTTTTTTTTTTTTGTGGCACTGGGGATTGAACTCACAACCTCACACCTACCAGGCAGGCACTTAAGCCACTGAGCCAATCCCCCAGTCCCAGTTTTTTGAGGCAGGGTCGCACTGTGTAGCTCAGGCCGGCCTTGCACTCACGTTGTAGCCCAAGCTGGCCTCAAACTCACAACTCTCTGCCTACCTCAGCCTCCCGAGTGCTGGGATTAAAGGCGTGCGTCACCACGTCCCGCTAATGTTTACTTTCTTAAGTAGCACATTGCTTTTATTTTTATTTATTTATTTATTTTTGCGGTACCGGGGATTGAACTCACAACCTCGTGCCTGCCAGGGCAGGTGCTTAAGGTACTGAGCCAAACTCCCGGCCCTGGTTTTTTGAAGCAGGGTAGCACTATGTAGCTCAGGCCGGCCTTGCGCTCGCGTTGTAGCCCAAGCCGGCCTCGAACTCACAACGCTCCGCCTACCTCAGCCTCCCAAGTACTGGGATTAAAGGCATGCGCCACCACGCCCAGCTTGCACATTGCTTTTATTGTGGGTGAGGTTTAGAAGGAGAGAAAGCAGCTGATACGAATGATTTATGCTAGTATCTGTGAAATAGGAAGGAAGTGGACAGATGAAGAATTACAAAGGAAGAGCAAGGACATGAAAGAATAGTTAAAAGTGAAGAGTAGCAATTAGTTCAAATGTAACTTTTAAAAGAGAGATATATAAAAGTACTATTTTGGAAGCTACCTGTGTGCTGTGTGATGTTTCTTACAAAAAAAAATGATTTTCAATGCTTTGTAGCACTTGGTTTATTTTGCATAGATTATCATACTGAAACCATGATCAGCTTGACAGCCTGTATTTTCTTGGAATTTATTTCCCACTCTTTGTCTGACATCTATGTCTATATAACCTAAAACATCTACATCTTTATCTATCAATCTATCTACCTCTGTATCTCTCTATCTCTCTATCTATCTGTCTATCTCAACCTGGATCATTCTTACATGTTTTCATAACGTCTAATCACTATAACGTCATCAATATAATCTAATACCATAGTTTTAGAAGCCGTTATATGGTCGCTCTTCTATAGACTATAATGTTACAGAGATGATGAGAGTTGGCATAGTCTTTGAGTAAAGCATCAAAGTTTAAATGTACTGCTGTCTGTCAGGTAAATGTGAACTGCCTTGCATCATTTTTTTGATTGGCATGAATACAAAAGGGAATTTTCCTGATTAATAACTAACCAATAAAAGTTGCTCCATGTCTTTACATGTTAACATGAAAAAAATTCGTAAAATTAAAGAGATTTTATTAGAATTGGCAGTCAATTACTTTTTTTCTTTCTTCTTCTTCTTTTTTTTTTTTTTTTTTTTTTTTTTTTTTTTTTTTTTTGTTGTTGTTTTTGCAGCACCGGGGATTGAGCTCATAGCCTCGTGCCTGCCTGAAGGCACGTAAGCCACTGAGCCAAACTCCCAGCCCTGGTTTTTTTGAGGCAGGGTCGCACTGTGTAGCTCAGGCCAGCCTTGCGCTCGCGTTGTAGCCCAAGCCGGCCTGGAACTCACAACACTCCTCCTACCTCAAGCAATCAATTATTTTATGATAATTTCTGTCATTGTCCATGACACATTTGCCCTTACTTTCCGAAAGAGAAATGACTGAGGTTACTATGTGCATTGTGATTTAAACTCTTCAATGTCCCAATAATATATGACATTGTCATAAATATATCTAGCGAATGCAAGAGAGAGCTAGAAGTATCCTTAAACTTTGAACGTTGGTATATATGATATATATTATTTAAAATATAAATTTTCTAATTGGATAGCAGTTACAGCAGCTTCCACTTGGCTGTTAATATTTTTTAATGTGGTAAAATATACATTAAATGAATTGCACCCTTTAATCACTTTTAGATGCAGAGAATTGCAATGATATTAAGTACATTCACACTGTTGAATGATTTTCATTACTTTCCATCTCCAGAAATTTTTCATCTGCTTAAACTGAAACTCTGTATTCTAAAGAATACATCTAATCTCCCCTTTCCCAAACCCTGACTACCACCATTCTACTTTCTGTCTATAAGAATTCTACATACTTCATACAAATTGAATAACAAAATATTAGTCCTATTGTGTTTAGTTTATTTCACTTAGCATAATGTTCAATTTTATTCATATCATAGCATGTGACAGAATTTCCTTTCTTTTAAATTTTGAATAATAGCCCATTGTGTGACTGTAATACATTATACTCATAGGTTTATCTGTTAATGAAAATTTGGAATATTTCCACATTTTGGATATTGTGAATAATAGTCTTATAAATATGGATCTATAAATACCTTTTGTAATATCTGATTTTAATTTTTTGGACATATACTCTATGTTGTTTCATTTTTTTTTTTTGAGGAACTGTCAGAGTATTTTGCATAGCAGTCTCACCATGTTACATTCCTACCAGCAGTGTGTAAGGGTTCCAATGTTTCCACACCCTCATAGCATTTATTTTTCTTTAAATAGCCTTGCTAATGTCTAGGAAGTGGTGGTCATTTAAACCTTGATAGCTTTTGCTTTGAGGAAGAAATCTATCGTTTTCAAATACATGCATTCCAATAATATTTTTAGGTATGGGGAAGTAAATATACTGTAACTAAACCATAGAGAGTATAGATAGGATGGTTAACTTGTAGAAAATTTCATTTTTCACTTGACTTACATAAACTCCAATAAGACTTGAAAACTCATAATGTTTTAGATCTTCAGGTATATAAATTTAGCTTAATAATCTTTCAAAATGTTGGAGTTTCTCTCTTGTTTGATAAATATTCTCCAAAGAAAATCGTTGGAAGCCATTTTGGATAATACCTGGAGAAAGATTCACACAATGTAATTTTGGCAATGTTCCAGAAATGTTTCTGAGTATATTCTTGCCACTCGAGGTTTGCTTTAAGTCAAAAGGAGAGCGTGATACCCTGTTGTGACAAATCCATGCAGAGTTCTGTTCCTTGCACTTAGATTCTGTTTTCACTTATCTGATTCAAATATGCTCATCAATTACTTCCCAGTGGAAACATGATTAACCACTGGTAGTAATTGCTTTGGTTCAAAACATTCTGCTATTTTGCCCCAGAGGACCTTTATAGTTGCACTCACTTTGTTCCTTATGTTAAATTCTGTTGCCTAAGCTGTACTACTTTGGAGTCACATCGTTCTTATTGAGTGTAGATGAAGCATTTCAATGGTGGCAAACTTCATTACCAACTTTACTGCACAGAAGACAGATACAACAGAGGTTTTCAAGGATGTAGCTCTCTTATTATGGAATTTTGTAAAGAAGAATGTCATCTGAGGCCTCCCGAGGGATATAATTATGGGATAGCTGAATGAGTTGTGTGTAATTAATCTACTATAATATTCCCATTTTCTTAAATACCTGACTTTCTGCCTCTACATTCTGTCAGACGTAACAGCATTTGTCCTTCATTGAATTTGATAACAGTTAACATTTTTTTTTGAAGATGCTTGGTGTACACTACTACAAAATAGCAACAAAAGTATAGTACAGTGAAGACACAAAACAACAATCTAGTCACTTACTATCAAGTATTATGTATAGTGCATAGTTATGAGTGCTATATTTTAATACAACTGGTAGTGAAATAAAACTGTTTACAGTAGCATCACCACAAACACATGATTAGTGTACTGTGTTATGGTCTCTGTCTTTAGTTACTTTTCTGTTGCTGAGACAAAATATTCAAAACCCAGAGGTTAAAGAAGGAAAGGTTTACTTTAGTTCACACTTGGTGAAAGTTTCATTCTATAGTAGGCTGGCTCCAAAGCAGGGTGGCATGGCAGGCAGAAAGCAGAGAAACTTCCTTTTTCTATCCCTTCTTATCTCATCCAGTCTACAAGCCTATTGGGGGGTGTCACCTATACACAGAGTGGCTCTTCCCTCTTCAGTAAATCCATCATCCATACCTATAAATATGCTAAACAAATCAGTGGAGTAATCTAGTATTACACACCCATGTTTAGCCACCTCCTCAAAGCTTTCCCTCTGGACATGTGAAGCTTTGGGGGGATATCTAGATATAAGCTGTAACAATGCCACAATAGACACTGCAATGCATGAAGTCCGTCATTGTGCAAAAATCATTATGTAGCAGAACATGGCTTTAGAGAGATATTTTATTTCCTTAGATTGGGGATAGAGAAGTTTTGTTTCCATTAGCAAGAAAATTTCAGGTAGATATGGGTTTAAAATTTTTATTTTAATATGAATTTGCCTACCTATTCAAATTCTAAATTCTCAGTACCCAATTCTTCCTGATCAACACTCTGATGGTAATTTATGAGACTCAGCAAAGATGTACATTGCACTTATATATTAATTTTGCAGCAATGTGCTGATGATTGTTACTCTCTTATTGGCTGGTTGTGAAATTGTTTTGCTTTGGTTTCATACTTTCCTTTAGTTTAAAATAAAAAATAATAATAATTTTGTAACTCACACATTTAGATTTGAAGTTCCATCCTCATCCATGTTTGCTATGTGGTTATAAATCACGAGAAATGTTTAATGCATTTATTGAGGCTATGTCTCTTACCATGCTCTGATCTGAGTGTTCAAGCACTTGACCTATCATTTCTGTCATTTAGTGTCTCTGGTGTTATCAGAACCAGCTAAAGAATCTCATAGTGCTTATAGTCATAATAGACAAAAGCAGCAGCCACTTGACCTCCAAAAGTCGTATCTTTAACTGGCATTTTATTCTAAATAAACATGGGTGACAATTTCAAATACTCATATTTCCACTGCTTGGAAGAACTTTTTGTCATGTTTACATTCACAATAAAGTCATTGCTAAATTTAAACTGAAAGAACTGAACAACTAATTCCAAAGTCCCATCTTTAGGGTCTGTTTCTTTGCATCCCCAGTGAGAATTCAAAGTCAGAAAGTCTTCTTCTGGAAGTTTAGAGGATACAATTTAATTCACAAAAAGAATCTTGTTTCAAATGTTGGGAAAGATGTAGGGTCATACTGAAATAAGAGATAACAGAACTTGACAAGTGGAAAGCCCCCAAGCCAACTGGAATGGATGTACAGGGTGCTGGTAGGTACTAGGAGCATAGCAAATGTGTTCTAATAGGAATAGGACCCATTCCAGAGACAAAATCTCAGCTGTAGATTGCACTCAAAGAAGACAGTTATTCTCTCTTCTTAATTCTCTCCTTCCAATTTCTCACCAGTTCTCCTTTAGGTCAAACCTAATAGGAAGCTAATTGTTCAAAAAATTCTCAAAAATTTAATTTCCAGGAGTGTGTTCTCGATAGTAAAATCAGAGTAAGAAAAATTTAGAAAACTATTTTCTTTTAATAATGAATTTGCTTCCTTCCATATTCTTTTAGATTCTAATGTCCATTATTTCAATAATATATTTGTACCCCAAACTTTCTTGCACTAGCTCTTTTCTTTATACTCAATACTAGATGACCCAAATCACTGGATTTATTTTTTTTTGACCTCCAGGTTCAAGGGTTACCTGATAAAATTCTGGTCAATGCAACATAGTGATGATTTGGTCAATGACAGACTGTGTATAACATGGTGTTCCCTTAAGCTTATAACATAACTGAAAAATTCCTACTGCTTACTGACACAGTACTTATAATGACATAATAGCACAAGCATGACATCATAGTTCTATTGGCATCATAGCACAGGACTCAAGTATTTATGATGATACTGGTATAAACACAACTATTGTGCATCTGTTGTATAAAAGTATAGAACATACACATAGATGACACATGATAATTGATAATAATAATAAGAAAGTATGCTACTTGTGTATGAATTGACTATACTTTGTATAAATATTTTATTATGCTTATTTATGTTTTATCATTGGACTATATTTTTAATATCCAAAGTAGACAAAATGCAACTATGAGTTAAAATGCTAAAATCAATTGCATATATAAACAAATAAACTAATTTCACATCAAATTATTTAAAAAGTAACTGCAAGAATTATTTCAAATATATTTTATTTTATTTTATTTTATTTATTTTTTTTTTTTGTGGCACTGGGGATCGAACTCACAACCTCACACCTGCCAGGGCAGGCGCTTAAACCGCTGAGCCAAACTCCCAGCCCTGGTTTTTTTGAGGCAGGGTCGCACTATGTAGCTCAGGCCGGCCTTGCGCTCGCGTTGTAGCCCAAGCGGGCCTTGAACTCACAACGCTCCTTCTACCTCAGCCTTCCGAGTGCTGGGATTAAAGGCGTGCGCCACCACGCCCGGCTTCAAATATATTTTAAATACAGTATTCTGCATATCCTTAGAGAGATCAATTTTAATTGCATGCACACATACAACCATGTACAGTACAAAGAAATCTTGAATTTGTATTTTTAACTCTGTTGTTGGTATTCATAAAATAGCAATTCTAAATTACATCATGCATATTACTGAATAGAACAAATGAACATCTATAAAGAGAATGTTAGGAACCAGAGGTCTTGCTTTAGGAGAAAAATAAAATAGTGGAAAATAAAGACAGTAGAAGAAGGAGGCAAACCCTGTGGTGTTAGAAAATACCATGCCATGTGTTATAACTTGTGTTTAGAAGTTCAACCAAAGCCTAATGTGGTCATAGGTGGGACTTTTTCAGAGGTGGGTGAATCTAGAATGTGTAACTGATTCATGGTGCAATGCTAAGATTAAGGTTGTTAGGATTAAGGGTGGGAGATTACTAAATGAGTCCACTGATTAGATTGGAATTATCCTAATCCCTAGGTAGAACATAAAGGGGCCAGAGAAATGTTGCTAAGGTCTCTTGCATGCTTCACTATCTTCTGCCCTCCATGAACTGTTTCTCCTCTACAACACCTGTCTGTCATGCTACCTTGCCTTGGAGTCAACAAATTATGAACTGAAACTTCTACAAACTGTGAGCCAAAGTAAACCTTTCCTCCTTTACCTTTGGTGTCAAATATTTTTTTCTGAGCAATGAGAAAAGTAAGACAGAATTTGGTATGAGAAAGTGGAATCATTGCTACAATTGTATCTGATCATGTGGTTTAGGAGCCTTTGGAATAGGCTTCTGTGAAGAGGAAGAGTCAGTAAATGTTCACATATGCATTTTAAAAAGCAGAGCTGGAACACCTTAGGTTGTACTCAATGAAATACTCTGGTCAGAGCTTAGAGAAACAAAAGGCTGATAGAAATCCTGCCAGTAAAGACCAGGCTCAAGAGGTTTACACTGGGAAGAAGGACTATATTGGTTGTTGGACTCCAGATGATGTGTGTTTTGGCTTGGCAGAAAGTTTGCCTGAATTTTGCATGTGACCAGAGACTTTGAGACTGAAATTAAGGGTAGCACACTAAATAATCTTGCAAAAGAAATTTCAAAGCAATGTAATGATGCT
This sequence comes from Dasyprocta punctata, assembly GCA_004363535.1. NCBI lineage: Eukaryota > Metazoa > Chordata > Mammalia > Rodentia > Dasyproctidae > Dasyprocta > Dasyprocta punctata. Next base: position 5,710 of record RJWM01027722.1, on the reverse strand, counting down.
GCAATGGCATCACTACTGTTAGGGGCTTTTAGCCAGATTTATGTTGAAAATCTAGAGCAAAGAGCCCAGAAGAATGCCTTAAAAGATTTTGAGTTAGGCCAAAGAGGAAGCTCCAGTGAAGTTGCAGCCAGCAAAGCTGGAACTGAGGAAAAGTTGGACCCTGAAAAGACTAGCAAAAAAAGTCTGGTATTTCAGAAAATAAAAATGGAAACAATGGCCTCAGGACATCATAAAAACCAACAGAACTCCACATGTTGAAGTCTCAAAATTGCAAAAGTGAAAGACTTTGTTTTGAGAAGAGAGCCCCAGAGAACCATGTTCCACAATAGCAATGACCAGGGAAGTTTTTACTTGGGATTTGGTACATAGGCACTTGATCATTATAGCCAAGGAAGAAAGAATCATGGCTGCTGCTCAAGCTAGTAGGAGACCTTGGTATCATCCATACAGTGCTGGTTTTAGGTGCATACAGAATGCAAGAATCGTAGGATCAGATTTTCACCCATATTTCAGAAGAAGGCCGGGGAGGTCAGCAGTGTGCCCTTGAGAGAGCAATGTGTGAAGCTCTGACTGTGAATCCAGATGTGCAATGGAGATCCTAGAAGTTTGGAGAAGCCCAGAAAGTTGAATTGTCTGAGGAAAACTGCATAGAGGAAGCAGAACTGGTCCAAGAGGAAAGCCATGAGAACTACAACCACTGATACTGTTGTGTGGGTGGAGCTACCCATGTCTTTTGGAGTCCACATCTTGCCATCAATTGCAAGGGATGCTGGACATGAACTATAGGACTTCATATTTGTTCTGCTGGATTTTGGACTTGTTTTGTTTTCACTCCTTTCTATTTCCCTCTTTGTACTTTTTGGAGTGGAAATGTCTATCCTGTACCATTGAATGTTGGAAACATTTAAATTTTGTTTTCATTTGTACAGGGGCTCACAGATTACAGTTTGCCTTTAACCTCAGAGAAAACTTTGGACATGCGCTTCTCAGCAATTCTAAAATAGTTAGGACTTTGGCAACTTTTTTTAAATAACAAACAAGTTTTATTTTTCCCATAAATTTTAAAACATGAAAATTCTGTAATTTTGCCACAGTCTTACATTCCAGATAACTTCTTCATTGGGTCTCAATTCTAACTTATTGATTGATTGATTGATTTGATTTGATTTGATTTTGAATTCTCAATTCTCTTTTAAATAACATACTCTTGTTCTGGAAGGAAGTTAGGTTTTTCATCATTGTTTCTGTCAAGATAACATCCAAAGACAAATCTCTTAAGAAGAAATATATGTACCCAGTGGTCACACACAATCCAAACTAAGTTTACCATGATTGCTTCTCTTGGGAGTTCCAGACCATCATACCACATGTACAAACCATCACCGAGGGCTTTCCCAGCTTGCCAACATTTGAAAATTGGCTAAACACCTTTTGCATAAAGTGATGTGCATGTGTCTTTGGGAGGTCAGGGACAGAATGTTATTGTTTGTGTTTAGATGTCCCATCAAAGCATCATGCAGTCATAGGTAGGGCTTTTTCAGAGGTGACTGAATCTAGAATGAGTGATCCATGATGCAGTGATACAATTAAGGGTGCTAAGAATAAGGGTAGGTGATTACTACATCACTCTATTGATTGGTTTGTTGCCTCCTAATCCTAGAAGGCTAGATAGACTTTAAAAGGGACAGAAATATCTTCTGAGGTCCCTTTTTTGCTTTACTTCTTTCTGTTTGCCATGAACTATTTCCTGACTCTGATGCTGCTTTGCCATGCCATCTTGCTTTAGAGACAGCCAATTATGAATTGAAACCTCTACAAACTGTGAGCCAAAACAAACATTTATTCCTTTAACTTTAGGTGTCAGGTATTTGTTTCAGCAACGAGAAAAGTACCTAAGACACCATCAGCAGCACCTTCATGCATCTTATTTTTACCATATCTCTGGATTGCTTCAAGAAACCACGTTGAGTAATTAACCCACATCATCCAGGTTTGTGTGAATGTACTCTATAATGCTCGCAGAAGGTCAAAATCACTGATGGTGCATTTCTCAGAACATATACCCATTGATAAGCAACAGAAAATTATTTCAGATTGTTTTTCATAAATTTGGAATTACTAACTTCATAGGTTCTTCAGTATTGAATCAGAGAAGTAAATATTTGTTAAATGGAAAGGAGTCCAACAAACTGAGAGAAAGCAGATGGGAGGAGAAGGGGACATAAGATTTATAATGCATCATGTAAATGTTTGAAATACTCAGAAGACTAAATTTTATGTATTACAAAAATGAACTTTAAAATATAGGAAGAATAATAATGAAATGGGTAAAGAGGATCTAGAGATGGAGGGAGGGAAGTGAGTGGATAGGGAAAGGGGAATAAGAAAATTCAAGATATGTTAAGTACATCTATCTAAATAAGAAAATTCAAGATATGTTAAGTACATGAGATTAATGGAACTTCATGTACCACAAACATGTGCTAGTAAAATAAAAATTTAAAACTTAAAAAGTAATGTTTTTTCTCAGTTAAAAAATATGGTTGACACTTTTTAAAATTTTCATTGACTTGTATAATGCATTTTACATCAGAAAAAAATGAACCAGTAAAAAATATTTTATGCTTTGAGTCATCTTGTTGATAAGGATCTTTATAAGTTCTGACCTTTTGTTTCTGAAAGAAATAAAACAATATGCAATATAGGGATGGGTTTATTGAAAATAAACATTTTGGCACTAACTAAATCTATATTATTATATCATATGCTTTTTTCAATACATATAATTAATTTCTGTTGTTCTTTTAATAGATTTCAAAAAAAGGCCTAGTATAGATTTTCCCATCATAAAAATTAGAATTATGACTGTCTACAATTTTCAAAGAGGAGGGGACTAAAATTACCATGAAACGTTAAATATTTTTAATGTCTTTAACGCTTTAAAATCAAAATATTTTGAAACTTTTAAACAAAGCATGCACATATACATGGTTTATGTGCATTAAAAATTATGCTAAAACTTTGAATTTTTTTCCTCCAAATTGACATGCTAGTCGGATCTTAGAATAGCCTCCAGATGGCGATCAAGTTGCATCATTGCCAACAATCACATAGAAATTTAACATTGCCTCCAAGAAAAGCATTGACTAAAAATTAATTTGAAAAGATAGCAACAGTTATTCTTTGTGGAAAAAATTACCATAATTCTTAATCTGAATATTTTTGCAAATATTCAGTGTTTGCAAGGTGACCACCTGTAAGTTGTTGTTTTACCAGGCTCCTTTAACCAAATCGACTTAATCGAAACTTCTAAATCAGCAAAAGTCATCATCACTCCATGTAGGTCCAATTTCCATTCTCGCTGAAGCCACATATCACAAGTTCCTTGCTTCAGCAGTTAGTCTGGATTACTGAATTAGCTTCCAAGGCAGCACTGCAAATTGTAAACAGAGTTTCATTTGAAAAATGGGGCAAAGGAGAGAACAAGATGGCAAAACAGTAAGCAGCACAGTTAACAGCCTCCCTGAGAGATACCACCCAGATACCAGAATATAGCAACATGGGGAAGACAAAAAGGAAGGAAGTGGGCCCTCTGGACCCAGGAAGAATCTAAAGTGAGAATTGAAACCCACAGAAACAGTAGAAAGAAACACTTAAAGAAGATGGTAGCTGGCAGCACCTCTGCCCAGAGCCGGACCCACTGTGTGGAACCTGGGGATGCACAATCAAGGTGCCACAGTGACAGCGACCCTGGAAGCCTCTGCAGAGAGAGGCAGCATTTGAGGAGAGTGGCAATGGACAGGGGGAGCAGACCTGAAAACCTGAACTGACTGACGGTGAGTGTACAGAGGTCTTCACACTCCCATGAGAGAAAGATTGGTTGGGAGACATCTTGGAGTTGGTCTGGGGACTCCTAGCTGGGCGCAGTCCCGTGGAAGTTGCTCAGGCTGAGCCCTGCCCCCTATGTGCATCCTGGGTGTCACCTTGGAGGGTCCCTGCAGATGACTGGCTTGGTCTGGAAACAGCGGCTCCACGCATGCTCCAGCGATCTTGGTGAAGAGTTCGTGGGTGACCAGCCCAAGTTCATGGGTGATGGCCCTACCCCTGTCACACTGTACCAGCCATTGGGGAGTCAAGGTGGGCTGGGGAAAGGCAGCAGATAGCGCTGTAACAGTGCCCCCAGTGGCAACTATCAGATATCCATAATCAGCACTGGCTAGAAGAACCAGTCTCACTTCAGAGAAATCGTGACCAATTGAGGAGTGCCTGGGTCCCCAGTACCCATTTGCCCAGAAGAACCCAGGAATATGTCAAGACAAAGATGCAAAAGGCAGTCTCTGGCCTCCAATCCAAACAGAGCAAGTCCAGGAGATGCAAACTCAGGAGAGATCAGGAGTCCCACAACTGAAGTTTCTGAGGTGATGGCAAATGAAGTAAAAACAACTTCAAGAGGCTATAAAAGATATTAGAACAGAAATACTAACTCAACTAAAAGAAGAAATGAAAAACATAATAAAAGAACTGCTAGGCAACTCTAAAGGAGACATAGATGGAACAATGGAGCATAGTAAAATGAGGGAAACCTTGAATGAACAACACAAAAAAGATTTAGAATACATGAAACAGATTCAAAGAGATAACCAGGAAATAAAAAACTCCAATGAAAGTTGGTAAAACCACTTGAAAGAAACTAAAGATAGACTTTCAAACCTTGAAGACAGGTTTGCAGCTTGTGATCATGAAAGGAAAGATCTCTTATAAATAACAAGGAACTTGGAAGTAACAATACAACGGATGCAAGACACCCCAAAAAAACATAACTTAAGAATAAAAGGTGTGAGTGAAAAAGCAGGGGTCATTACAAAAGAAAATAAAAGCCTATTTACAGAAATAATTTTAGAAAACTTTCCAAGCATGGGAAAAGGAAGTGACTTTCAGTTAAGTGAAGCATATAAAACTCCAGCTAGAGTCCTGCAAAATGGCCGACCTGATGACTCCACTGTAGGGAGGCTCCCTGGAATATACCTCCCAAACGCTGGAATACAAAATAATACAATAACAGAAAGAAGGAAAGGGGAGGGAGATGGATCCTCTGGACCTAAGTGGAGTCTAGGATGAGAACTGTAGCCCTCGGAAAGAGAAAAAAAAAAAAAAAGAAGTAAACAAACAAAGGTGGCGGAACCTCTGACCGGAGCTCAATCCAACCAACGCGGACTCAAACTGGGAAGGTGCGATTAAAGTGTTTGAGATGCGCGACTGAACTTCTGTGGCTAAAGCGGAAACCGTGAAGGCAGCTATCGATCATGGAAAGAGGTGGACGCGAGCTGGTGAGTGAGTAAACTCGGCGGTCCCCAGCCCCGCACCCCCCACTCCCCAGGGAGAGCGAGGAACAGGCTTCCATCTTGAGACTGGATCTGCACCTAATTAGGCACGGTTCCTTGCCCACACCAGGCCTGGAGGGTCCTGGCGGAATCTGCACGGGCGCCCTGGGGGTGATAGAGGAAATTAGGTGGACAGCCCTATCCACGCGCACTTCACCAGACATCCGCGGAGCCGAGGCGGGCTGGGGAAACACAGCAGAGCCCAGGAAAATGCCAAGAAGGAAAGGTAGAGGGCGCTCTCCAGACTCCGATACAAGCAGCACAAACCTGATTGACGTAAAGACAGACAAGGTTGGGAGTCCAAAAATTAAACTCTCAGAGGAGATGAC
>RJWM01027721.1:0-26491 GCA_004363535.1 Dasyprocta punctata | reverse complement strand
GAAATATTTATTACAAAATGTATAAAATATTGTAAATTGGGTCACATTTTAAATTTTCACTTTAAATTTGGATTTCATTTCTCAGTGGTGTTGGATTTAATTTAATCTCTGCAAAGTAATGTATTTTAAACAAAGAGTGTAGATTAAAGCATGTTCTTCAATATATAACTACTAGCAATTTGCAGTTTTCTAGAGAGATTACCAAGCCATGCAGAATGTATGTAGCTACAGATCAAACACCCAAGATCTTATCAAGATGTTACTGTGAGTCATGAGTTGTCCATCATAAATCAGGCCCCATTAACAGCTAAACATGAGAAAGAAAGAAAACAATTAGCAAATGTGTTCGTAGGCACTCAAGCAACCATTTATGTCAAGTTCCAGTTTTCATTAGAAACCCACTGTAAATATACTTTGATATGACAAAGCTCATTTAAAGATCTGGGAAAAAATCGCTTGTTTTTGTGTTTTCATCTATAGCTTTAACAAGTGTAATGAGGAAGAAGTGACATAAAGCAGCCACAGGCATCGAAGCTGTGAGAAGGTGAGCACAAACACATGGCCATGACCACCACCAACGAGGCCAAAACACTACCAATCTACCAGGGTCCTGGTACCCGTGAGGAATTCTTCCCTCTCTTGAGCACTTCCTTCTTGATGCAAAAACCAAAACCACTTCCTAAACTTTCTAGACTTTTAGGTATAGGAACGTAATTGCAGATGCATTTACACATTCAGAGAGCATAATTCTTCCATTCACTGTATTTCATGACATACTCATGTTTTTATATTAATACGATATTTTGTACTTTCTGGTGACTAAGCAATATTCCAACTATTTCATAGTACAGATTATATATCATCTTATTCTCTCAATCCCCATGTTAACCAGACTCACCTTCCTTCTTCAAGAAGGTTGAGTTTATCACCTCATGCTTTTAGAGTGGGGCTTCATTCTAGAGTACACTTTGGAAAAGGAAAAAGCCGTCAATGTCCTATGGAAACAGGTGCTGAACACTGATCCAGTCAATCCTAGTTAATCTCAGTGGCAATGAGTTATGATGATAGGATGCATCCATGATATGATAACATGAAATGGACTTTACTTCTGTGACATTCCTTCCAAACACCAACAAAATCTGAGGACATGTGAAGGCCAGCTGCAGTCTTAAGGCGGCCTAGTGACTAAGCCTAATGGCTGGATACAATCCTGAAACAGAAAATAGACACTGGGTAGAGGATAGGGAGAGTGAATCCTAGTGTGGGCTTACAGTGATGTACCAATGTTGCAATAAATACACCCACTAATGTCAAACACCAAGGATGGGGAAAGTGGGAGAGATAAGTTCCATTTTTCCAATTATTTTTATATTTAAAAGCATTCCATTTTTAAGTGTTAAAAATACTGAAATAGCTTATCAAAGTGTTTGAATTTATATAATCTATTTAAGCTTCTCCTTAGAGGTAATTGGTATTGTAAATTTAAAGATCACTTTCTAAATACCTAATAATACAGATTTCTTATCAACTACAATAAATCTTCCGAGTACCTACTTCTAAGAGAACATGTGTTCCCTGCACTGCTGTTTTGAATCAAATGTGTTACTATTATGAGAAGTCACTGCTTCAGATACACAAAATGTAGGTAACATTGCCCATCAGGGTCTCCCCTGGCTTATAGACTCCTCTCCCCTTGAGTGGTTCCTAAAACTGAAATTCAAACCACAACAAATATTGTAAAGTTTTCATAAAGTTTGAAAGATTCCATAGAACTGAAAATGTTTAATGAAACAGAAAAAAAATCACTTCTTTCCATAAACAGTGCTGAATCAAATATAGCAAAATTGAATATTATACCAAATCCCTTTAGTGACAGTTTATATTTTAACTTTTGCATATTCATCACATGCCCGTACGGGGAGAATTTGCACGAATACTGTAAAATGTTACTGAGGAGAGTAATAGTAACAGTGAGAAACGTGCATGGTGGGAGGGCAGATTCTTTTTTTTTTTATGAAAAAAAAGGTAAAAGAAAATTTCACAGCAAAATAATAGGAGAATAACAACAGTGAAAACATTGCATGTTATTATCTTTAAAGTAGTTACTCAGAGAGTATGATACAGGCTTAAAAATTTCTCCAATCAATATTAGCACAAGCCTACATTTTCAGAGAACTAAGAGACTCTAATAGTAAAACTGACTTGCATTATTTTCCCTTTTCTCTACCATTCTTTCCCCTTTCCTTTATCTTAGTTCCTTTTTCATTTTGAACAATTTCTTCCCTATTCACAATATCTATTGCACATTTTAGACCTTTTTACTCCTGCAATTTCTCACACCAGGGAGACAATACTGTTTACACATGTGAGTGTGATTTATTTCCCTTATGAATATGGTCTTAAGTTCCATCGATTTACCTGTATATGCCTCAGATTTATCCTTTGCTATGGTTTGAGTCTGGATGTCTCCCCAAAGCCTCATGCAGTCATGGAGGAGGACTTCTAGAGTTTGGGAATGACTCACGGACCAATGCTGGGATTATTGGTGTGAGTGCCACACCCAAGTGGGTGTGTCCTACATACAATACAAGGGACAGAAAGAGTTTTCTTTCTGGGCTCCTCCCCTTTGTTCTTGTTGCTTGTCCTGTTTTCCATTGCCATGAACCGTTGCCCTCTGCCATGTGCCACTCTGCCTTGGAGCCAGCCAATTATGGACTGAAACCTCCACAAACTGTGAGCTAAATAAATCTTTCCTTCCTAACTTTGGTTGTCAGGTATTTTGTCCCAGCAATGAGAGAAAAGTAACTAAGACATCCTTCTTCATGACTGAGTAGCACTCCATTGTATAAAAAATCACATTTTTTTTATTCATTCTTGGTTGATGGGCATTTGAGTTGTTTCCAAGTTTTAGCTCTTACAAATTGTGCTACTGTAAACATAGATACACATATATCACTGTGCTATGGTGTTTGTAATTCTTCTGGAAAGATACCCAGCTTCTGACCAGTGCTCTCCTTACTGGCCATGTGATCTTAAGTTAGCTATTTAACCCACAGCACAGATGTATTCCTTTTATTAAACAGGAATAATCAAGGACCTGCCTCATAGGACTGTTAACTGTTGCTGTTGTGTCAGATCTTTTAGTTCTAAACAGATCTAAAGCCTGCCATACAGTGTTGCTATTATTAAAGTCAGTAGTCTTTTAAATAAATTACCAGCACAAAGAACGTACCATCTTTTGTTGTTGGCCAGTCACTTATTATTTATGCTGTTCACTGTCCTTGCTTGGAAACTGAAGTTTACAACTGGGTTCATTTCTTTTCAATCTGAAAAACAGCCATTAACCTCATGTACATGTGCTGGTGGCCCATTTTCTCAGCTGCTGTTATCATGAAGATACCTTGCTTGTCTTCATTTATGAAGGCTGTGGTGATGGTTAAATGTGGTTTGACATTTTATTGTAAATACTGACCCCTCTCCAGCCTCTGGCTTCCTTTCTCACAACATGATCTCCCCTTCTACCATGATGCCACTCACGGTAATGTGACAGAGCCAGCGGAGACCCTCACCAGTGGTCAAACAGGTGGGGCTACCCGATATTAGACTTGCAGTGTCTGAAACTATGAACTTAATAAACCTCATTTCTTCATACCTCATATCCAGCCTTGGATATTTTTTGACAGTATTGGACTAATGCTGCTACCATTTTTAAAGTTTTTATTCCATACTAATTTTATACTGTTGTCCTTTTGAGGGACTAATTACATGTCTGCTGGATCACTTGATATTGTTCAGTCCCCAGTGTCTGGTCACTTTTTCTAATCTGCCTTTTTTTATTCTGAAGAGTACATAATTCCTATTATCTGTCTTCATGTTTACTGAGACTTTAATCTTCTAATTCCAGGGCCAGGGATGTAGCTCAGCAGCACAGCACGTGCCTGGCAAACACAAGGTCCTGAGTTTGATTCCCAGTACCCCCCCAAAAAACCTTCTAAGCCCAGTTTGTTGATAAGCAATTGAATAATTTTCCATTTGTGCTGCTAAAATTTCCAGTTTCAGAATATCCATTTAGTTCTTTTTTTATAGTTTCTATATCTCTTATAAATTTTCTTTCTGGTTCCCTCAGTAAAAACACAAAGAAACAAAAGTATCAAAAAAAAATCCAGAGCAAGAACAAAACTGGAAACACAGCACTCCTTGATTTTAAATTGTAAAGATACAGAATCAAACTATTATGACAAAAGCATAAAAACAATTAAACAAAACATAGAACATTTAAACAAAACAAAGAGCCCAGAAATAAATCTGCATATTTATGGTCAACTGATCTTTAGTAAGGATGCCAAGAACATGCAAAGAGGAAAGCAAGTAAATACTGGTGGGAAAACTGTACATATACATTCAGGAAAAATAAAATTGGCCTGAAATACACTCAAAATGGGTTAAACACATCAGCTCAGGACCTGAGACTGTAGCATTATTACAAGAAAACAGAGGGGAAAATGTTGACATTGGTAAGGGCAATGATATTTTGGATATGATACCCAAAACACAGACTGCAAAAGCAAAAATGGACAAATAAGATTGCGATAAAAGCAAAAGCTTCTACACAGCAAAGGCAACATTCAACATGCTAAAGAAACACATACATAAGGAATAAACATACTTCCAAACCATATATGTAATCAGTGCTTAATATCTAAACTATATAAGACACTCATGTAGCCCAAAACTAAAGGAAAAAAATCAATTTTGAAATAGGTAGATGTCTAAGCAGGCATTTTTTAAAGGAAGACAGACAAAAGGATAATAGCCATATGAAAAGGTAGGTGGTGTCACTAATCAGCTGGTAAATGAAAATCAAAACAGCAATGAGATATCACCTTCTTGTTGTTGGCTATTATCAAAAAGATTAAAGGGAGTTGCAAGGATGGGGAATAAAGAGACATCTTGCATACTGTTGATAGAAATGGACACTGATATAGACATTATAGGAAATTCAATAGAGTTTTCTCCAAAAATGAAAATATGTGTGGCAGTTAAAGTGGAGTTCAGCTTAGTTTGAGGCTCTACCTGGGAGATTGGTGAGGCATACTTTTGGGTGTATCTGGCTGGGTCATAGAGGGTGGGGCGTAGAGTCAATGTGCAGTCCCTCACTTCTTCATCTCTGGCACTGATCCCCCACTCTGCTTCCTGTCTTCCATGAACTGAGCAACTTTGCTGCACAAACCCCTTATACCATGACGTCTCTTTCTTGGGGTTAGCTGACCATGGACTGAATTCTCTTAAATTCTGAACCAAATGAAACCTCTTCCTTCAAACTATGTGTGGAAGATACTGTGTCTAATATAGAAAATTGGCACCAGAGAAATGGAGTTGTGGATGTCCCTGTATCTGACTATGTGGTTTAGAAGTTTTTGAAACAAACATGCAAGACAAATGAAATGTTTGAATACTTGGGATAAATAAGTATTATAGTGCTATGTGTAGAGCCTGATCCTGGTCAGAGCTCAGAGGTATAGAAAGTTGATAAAAGCCCAGACAATGAAACCCAGACTCAGGAGGTTTTAGTTAGGACGAATGGCTACCTTGGCAGTTAGACTTAGTCTATGTGTGCTACACACTGACAGAAAATTTGTCTGTATTTTGCCCATGCCCTGAGACTTTTTGGGAGACTAAGGTTAAGGGTTGTGAAAAAATTGATCTGGTGGATAAAATTTTGAAACATTCCAACATTCACTTGTGGCATGAGTACTGCTGAGTGCTTTTATCTTGATTTCCAGAGAGAACCATAGGCAATAAACTTGAAAAACTTATAATTTGCCCCTAAGGAACCATGTAACAATTGAAGGCAAAGGGATCAGGATTGCTGAGGATATTGGTACCATTAAAAAGACAAGTGCATGTGGACAAGACAAAAGATGCCTTAAAGACATCTCAGAAATCAGCAAGACCCTACCCTTTCAGGCTCATGTGTGCGAAAGTGTAAACCTTTCATTTGGGAAGACAGTGCTTATGCCCTCTGTTTCAGAAGGGCCTACTATGGAATTGATTCTATAGAATTCTTTTTAAATTGTTTCATCATCCAGATACTCAGGATCACAGCAGCCATGGTCCAAGGTGGCCTGGCTATTGCTCATAGTGGCAGAAAGCTTTGCTTTCAATTGCTGGATACTGTATTTACCAGCACGCAGAATGCAAGAGTCATGGAATTATATAAGCTTCCACCCAGATTTCAAAGGAAATAACTTTCCCATTGCTGAGACAAAATGCCCAGCAGTTACAAGTTAAAGGAAGAGAATTTTTTTGGCTCACAGTTTTAGTTCATGGTCAGCTGGCTCCAAAATGGCAGAAAAAGGATGACAGAGGGGTATGGTGAAGCCAACAGTGTTCAACCCATGGCAGCCAGAAAGCACAGATGAAAAATAAGACTGAGCAATAAAAATATACCTTTTCAGGTCAGGTCCACAAGAACCCACTACTTGCAAGCAGGTTCCACCTCCTAACCGCACATTTAGCTATGAAATCTTCAGTGGATTAATCCACCGATGAGTACAGTGCCACCATGATCCAGGCACCCTCCAAAACACATCAGACTGTTGGAGTACATTTGAGATCCAAACCATAGCTAAAGGCATGGGAGGCCAGGCAAAGAGACGCTAAGGAGGCAGTGTGGAAAGTTACTGAAGTGAAGGTACAGTGTAGATTGAAGGATGTCAGAAATGCCAGGAGTGCTGAGCATCTGCTGAGGAAAGCAGCAGGCTGTGAGTGGAGCTAACTCAAGAGAGAAGTCATGTGGGCTTCAAGCAGCAAGGTAGGCGGGTTTTAGGCTACTCAAGTCCCCTCGATCTGACTTCCCACCACCACATGCCCCAGATGCCAGGTGTGAGGCTACAGGGCTTAATGTACACTGTTGTATTTTGTTCTTGTGTTCTGATTCTTTTCTATTCCCACATTCCTCTCTTTTGATATGGAAATATTTACTCACTAAAACTGTACCTTAGGAGTATGTAAGGCTTTTTTGTTGTTTGCAGTTTTTCATAGCTAAAAGTTTGCTTGAGTCTCAGAAGAGACTTGAACATGGTATCTTGAAAAGGGTGAGAATTGTTGAGCTTTTGGAGAAAGGATTCTTGCATTTCTAGTTATACATGGGACACTGGTATTATGTTAGGTTGCCATTGTCTTTACTGGCAATTAAGTACAATTTAGAAAGTGTTTGAGTATGAACTTGACAAGGAGTGAGATGTGGAAATTAAGTAGAATGTTATCTTGATTGCCTTTGGGATCTGCCTTAGGGCTTGGTGGACCACACTTCTGGGTGGGCTGCTTTAGTGGAGGTCGTGGAGGTGTGGCGATGGGATCACTGTCCACTCCATCGTCCCTTCCTCTATGGCACTATCCTGTTGCTCTGCTTCTTAGCTCCCATGAAATCAATTGTTTTGTTTCAAAACTTCTTTCTGCCTTGATATGCCTGCTTTGGAGTCAGCTGATTATGATCAGATATTGATCAGATTATGATCAGATTATGATCAGATTATGATCAGATTATGATCAGATTATGATCAGATATATTATTATTCAGATAACCTGAGCATCGATTCAAATTAAGCATCTGGTCCTTCAAGTGTCAGTGTTGGGTGTCTCAGTTTCCCACCATAGAGCACAATATTCTACACCCACATCTTTTTTTTTTTTTTTTTTGTACTGGGAGTTGAACTCACAACCTCGTGCCTGCCAGATAGGCGCTTACTCGACACCCACATTTTAAAGGTGGAGAGGTTTATTTGGGTTCACAGTTTCAAGGGGTTTAATCCACAGTTTGCAAGGCCGGAACAGCATCATGGAAAAGCATACTGGAGGAAAGCTGCTCCACCCATGGCAGCAAGGAGGCAGAGAGAAGGTGGAGAATGCACACTTCCAGGTCATGGGTTCACTGAGTGACGTCATCTGACCGGCCAGCACCTCTGAGCACACGAGGCTTCGGGGGTGTATTTTAGATCTCAGTCATATCACTGAGATGTCTTATGTTCAGCAATCTCACTTTGGGGTATATATTTAAAAGAAATGAAATCAGTACTTTTAATAGCCATCTCTACTTTCATATTAATTGCAGCATTATTTTTAAAAGCCTAAATATTAAAGCATCTAAATTGATCCTATGTGTATGTGCATGTATAGGCACTGAAAATGAAAAATCTTGTTTTTTGATTAATATTGATGAAACTGAGGACATTATATTAGGCAAAATTAGACATATATGGAAGTACAAAGGATACATGATCTCACTTATATGTGAAATTTTCAAAAGTTGGACTCATAGAAACTATGGTTAGAATGTGGTGTCCAGGGGCTGCAAGCACAGAGAGTAGGAAAGACATCAGCATTTCAACCAGGTAACGTATATAAGTTCCAAAGATCTCATGTGCAACAATGTGACTATAGAAAACAGCATTATATTGTACATCTTCATGGCTTCCAGAATTTAGGTCCTACTTATAAAAGACTACCATTTATAATATCGAAATTATATAACTTGTTTTGCTGGTAATATAATTTCTTTTTACATTGAACTTTAGGTATATCTGAAGCATGAACACAGTGACATAATTTTCAAAAGGACTGGCTATCCTTTCCCTTGAGTAAGCATTTACAATACATATCTAATCACTTATTTTAACATAAAATGCCTATTCAAGAGTAGGTAGTATTAAGAAATACTAGGTACACACAGATTTGTGATATTGCCTTGCTTTAAATAATGTAAACTCATTTATGTTTCAATACATTGGAGACTTATCCTCCCTACTTCTCTTTTTGCAGACTAATTCAGCGGGATGGTGCTTTTCTCGTATCTGCCTCCTTGCTCCAATACATCTTGCTGTCCTGAGAGGCCTGTGAGTGGAGGGGACAGACAGGTGGCACTCCCGGGATTGCTGCGTGGCCAGCGTATCCTTTGCCATGTCCAAATGCCTCCTCTGCACTGGCGACGACCAGCACCCAGCTAGGTGAGGTCTCATCAGGAGCATGTGCTATGCAAATGACAGCCATGCAAGCCAAGATCCACAAAGACCTGAGTGACGAACAAACATTTGTGCTTTAACCACGCTGCAGCTGTCACTTGCAAGTGGAATAAAGGTCAGTGTACCCATCCTGATGGCATGGTTTATATACGTATTTAGTCACAAAAATTTTAGGATATCTTTCCAGCTTTAAATATATTCCATTAGATGTGGGGGAGCAGCTGATTACTCACATAGAATAATTCGAAATAATAGGCACATTTAGGTTATCAGAATTTCTTCTTCAAGAGCAGAATGTGTCTTTCTATGTAAGCATTTTTACTATGACACTGAGGGGTATTTTTCGTCATGGCATAATTTATTCTAATGTTTCCCTAATAAGCAGTTTGTAATTACTTTTGTCTTTAGTCTATTAATAGTGGTATAATGAAAATATTTTACATAAATATTTGACATGACTTGTAATTAAGTCCACATCATAAATTCATGGAGCAGGACTACTAAATTAAAGATAATAATGATCTGGAGTCGCTATTATTATCTAATAACATATTAGAAAGTTTGCACGAATTTACTCTCCCCCTAGCTATATTATATATGCTGACATTTTATTGAAATTTTACTATTATTAAATTTTATCTCTAGTAAAACATTCAGATGAATGGAGACAGACATTGGTAAAGATAATATATACTTCTAATTTATACAGTAAAATACACAGACACACTTAAACATACTCGCACACTGATATGTATTTCATACACATATTTTTGGACCGTTGATTTCTAAGTGAGATATAAATCATTATCTGCCCAGTTCTATTGCATCTGTTCTTTCCTACTGTCCATGCTACTTCATCCACCGGTGTACTTCAATGCAAACCCGAGACCTCGTATCACTTTACCCGTAAATTTGCTGCCAATCCTAACGATTAAGGATACAATACCATCACCCTAAATATGAGAACTGCAGTACATCCTTAATGCCATGTAATATGCACTCCTTCTAATTTTGTCACCTGTATCACAAATATTTAATTGGAACTAGATAATTTCCTGGTCCCTTATTCGTTTTTCTTGTCTTCTATTCATTTTAGAAATCCAGGATAATTTTTTAAATTTACCAAACTCATAGTAATTAATAATAAATACAGTTAATTACCCTTCAAGTTCTCCCTTGTCTGAGTGTCCAACACCTTGATTCTCAGTGACCAGGTGCCTGTAACCTCCCACTGAAGCCAAGGACATCTTCGTTGGGATGCGGATTCTCCTTCCTTACTGGCCTCTGAACTCTACTGGGGTTCTGGCATTGGTAGTTCACTTTTAGGCCTGGACTTTAAAATGTATTTTAGAGCAGCAAAACATTCTTATACTTTGATCATGTCAGTTCCTTTCCCTTGTCTGGCAAGGGCACAAATTAAGTAATTTTTTAGGTGTAGGTATCATCTGAGAAAAATACAGCAAGTTTTATCGTTTTAATTTTAACACAAACAGTGTCACACTACATGTGTGCCTAGGTTTTTGAGGCAGAGTGTTAATCTGACATTTTTCTCAGATGTACAAATACACACATATAAATCTCCTTACTTACAGTGATATACTGTAAGTTATTTATCTTTCACTCTATCATGGCATTTTAGATTTATAAAGTTATCATTACAAATTAGACTGAAACTAACATGACAGTGTATGTGTCCTTCCAAATGTGTCATCCATTTTATCTTTGTCAGGCATGGGATAAAAGAATCGTTATTTTTAAATTAGAAAATGCTAAATAATTTTCAAAAGCTTTTATACTTCGTCTGACCAGCAACAGAGCTTGATGGCTTTTGTTAATCAGTATCCTAGTAAGAATTTGGTCCTATTAAGCTATTATCTCCTTGTTAAGATGCTTTCCCAGTTGTCAGTGGAATTGAGCATCAGTTCGCGTCGTTAACAATTTTGTGTGCTACCTTGATTATTTGCGATGATCTTTTGCCTCCATTTTCTGATGTGAAATGCTATATTCTTCTATTAATTTGTAAGATGTCGATCATATTGTGAACATGAATTATTTGTAGTCCTTGCAATTTCATTCTTCTATTCTGTAGATTCTTTTAGAAAGGCTTGAATGTCATGGAGAAGTTTTATGTTTTAATGAAATCTAACTTTTTCCTTATGATTTATGCTTTTTATTTTTCATAAAACAGTATCACCTATTATAAGAAAATTAATATAGATATAGACATACAAATATGTAGATATAGTTATCTACAGATTTATATAAACATTCAAAGCAGTGCTTTAATGTGTGTTTTAAGTCTTTATTTAAGTGCATTTGGGGTTTCTCTCACCTGAATCAGAATAGTTTTTCTCCTATTATCCCAGCATTTATGTCATTCTTAGGTTTCTTGAACTCATGCTTCCATTTCTTGCTTCCATTTTATCCCTTTTAGATTCATTTACCTCTCCCTAAAGAAATGTCAAAACTGATATAGTGAAATGACAGGTCATGATGTTCTGATTAGGTGTTCTCTATTCCTCTTTCTCCTTCAGTTATCTTTGTTGCTCTTAGCATTTTATTTCCCCACATAAATTTTAGAATTAGCTTATCAGATTTTATTTTAAAGTGCTTATCAGCAATACCAGGATATATCAGGATTTGGATGGAACTATTTTAAATATATAGATTAATTCTGACATAATCAAATTTTTATTTTGGCTATTTCCATATCCTTCCATGGTGTTCATCTTCTTTCCTTTCTGATTAACAGTTTTTTAATTTTCTTCACACATAGCTTTCACCTTTGTGGTTCTTTTCTTATTTCTAGGTGACTACAGTAAACTTTTCTACCTCTTACCTGTCCTCCTAGTTACTCCTCCAGATTCGTGGAGGTTAGATGTTGACTTGGCCCAACTGATGAAGTGCAGAAACAGTGATGCTAGTCATTTTAGATGGCACCATTTGAGAACCAGGATTCCATTTCTCCAGATTCTGTAAACAGTGTCACAGCAGCTCATGATGCATTCGATTATGGAAGGCAATTCTTGGGAAGTGTTGCCTTCATCCTCAATTAGTGAAGATGGGCATGGTGGACAGCTGACCACAAGACATAATCAGACTTGCAGTGAACAACAAATTAGCAAGAAAAGAGGTCTTTTCTTTTTTACTTGTATTTTTATTAGTACATGTTTGTAGTACATATTGATCATATTCATGTTGGGACATTGGCACATGTACATTATACATCTTAATTCTTTTTATGTCTACTCCATCTTCATAGAATTGTGCATTTTGTAGTAATGATTACTTTAACCTGCATCATTGATACAGTGTATTTGTGACTTGTGAATGAAATCTAAATATGTCAACTTTATTGTATGATCTACTGTAACACAGTTACTCATAGTACATAGGAATATTACTCCTTTTGTGGACTGATATTTTAGTACGTACTTTACAGAAACATTTTATTAATACTTGTAATGTGTTCATAGGTTCTAGTAGGCTTCCTGTGTAAGTTGTCATAGCTATATTTCTTCTTATGTGATTTCCTTACCATTTATACCATTTTCCCACTGTTTTGCATTGAAAAACATGTTCCATGGAATAAGACATGTTTCTTAAACATTCACTGAGGAATAATGGAATAGTAATATTCATGTCTTGATCTTTTGTCGATGGAATGGTTACCAATGTATCTTTCAAACTTACGGCATTAACAGTGTGTGTCTCTGATAATTAAACTTTACCTGGTAATAGAATTTCCACTTAATTCTATTTTTATTTATAAGATTTTAAAAATCATGAATGAGACATTTTATTAAATATTCTTTATAGATTTATCATAAAACTGAAGGCTTATAATGATTCCTTTTAGGGGAAAAATGGGAGTTCGAGACAGGATCTCATTATGTAGCACAAACTAGCCTGGTACTCACAATTCTCCTATCTCAGTCTCTGGAGTACTGCATTTATAGACATATGTCACCCTCTCCTGTTCTTAGAGTGTTTCTTAATCAAGGTAATTTCATGTTGTGGACACTTTGCTTTTCCACTTACAATTTTAAATGTGCTTTCAACTTTCAACAACAAAGCATGCATAACATGCAGGTCCTATTATAACCTTGAATGCACAAATCTACAAGCAAGTATGTTATTTATACTTTTTCCCAAGGGATGATTCTTCTGCTGATATCAGGGAGATGTGAAGAGGCACTGATCTCTTCAGGAGCTGAAGGTGTCCCTGGATGACAGTAGATCCAGGCTCCTACAGTTTCTAACGTCTGTAGTGTGAGCTCTGTTGTGCTTGCCACCAGTCCCTCTAGGGAAACCTTGTCTACATAACACCAAGAGAAGCAAGCTGTGCTCCTAGGGGAGAACCTCCCAGTCCAGTGCTCGGCAAGCACCGTATGGAGGAAACTGAGCTCCTTGTAGATGGGTCCTCTTGACTTCTGTGCCAGAGCCCCATGCAGACAAGCAGAGCTGTACCGATTCATACAGCAGAGCCCTGGGGCCTCAGCCTAGGTTGTCTTCCTACTGGAACCATGGACTATCCCTGGGAAGACAGCATCCGGTGTGTTAGCAAAGTGAGCGGGAGTTCTTCTCTATAGAAAACTTTGAATGTGGACTGCCTTTTTTCTACCAATTTCTTCCTATATATGATCTTTCTACCTTCTTACTTATTCATTAGGGGTAGGGGTAGGATAATTTGTTGCTATTTCATACTGTTCAAAAGAGGAAGTTCTTGGAGCCTTTTGAAATTAATTCTTTGGAAACTTTCAAAAAATATCTTCATGGTTGTTGGTGTTTTAAGGTTTACTATTCCTTGATCTAAATATGGCAGCTCGTTTTATCAGAGACTCATAGAGTGTGTTTACTTTTTCAGCATAATTACTCAGAATTTTAAAGAGTGCATGATTGTCTAGTATAATGTCATCTTACAAATTTAATTCACATTTTCATTATTTTAGTTAATGATTTATGATTTTTGTTTAAATATACAAACCATCCTTTATCTTGTTTTCAATTCACATTTACTTTCCAAGTTTTATTGTATCTCTCTGCTTCAAAGCCTTTGGTGTTATTTTCCATTTAAATATCCTTCAGTCAATATAACAATCCCTGCCCAAAATACTGTTCTAAGCATGAAATAAGATTAAACTGAAAAATGATTGGTCCAGTGCTTAGTTCATTTTAAGGTATCAGTGTGAAAATAAATATAAAGTTTCATTTAACTACATATTTGACAGGCTACCTTTCTCATCTGTATTAATATTTTAACTTTCAATTAAATCTACAAATAACTTCTGAAAGGAGTTCTGAAAGAAAACATATTTATGACATTTATATGAACCATACAAATAGGGTAAGGGATGTAGTGCAGCGGTAGAGCACTTGCCTGCCATTGGTAGGGTTCTGGGTTCAATCCTCAGTACCTCAAAATGAACCATACAATTAATACATAAAAATAATATATGGATAAAAGGCAAGTTAAAAATAAGAGAGAAGTCAGGGTTGTGATCTAAAATGTCCCCCAAAATTCGCATGTGTGTGTGTGGAGGGTGATGGGATCAGGAGAGATTTGGCCCGGCTGGGAGCAGGTCCCTGGGGTGAGACCCGGAAGGATGGATTCTCGTCCCCAGGTCTTCCTTTCTCTCACTGCTTCCTGGATGTCATGTGACGAGCAGCTGCCCTCCACTCCCTGCATTTCTGCCCTACTGACATCCAAGTTTTCACGGAATGTGCTGAAAGCTAAGCCAAGGAAACCTCTCCCCTCTTGAACTACAGGAGCCGGGTTTCCTGTGGCAGCAACAGGAAACTGGCTAATACAGGAAGCTCACACTTACCTGCTTTGCTTGCTGCCTTCTCACCATGGTCATCTTTCAGGATTCTATACTTTGAGCCTTCCGACCTCTCTCTTCCCAAGATGGCTGGTGACACCCTGTCTCCCTAATGCTCAGCAAGTGGTTATCTGCTCTTCAGGATTTTTGCTCTTAATCTTTTGAGTCATTTTCTCGCTTTTCTCAAAAGGAAGATAGGATTCTTGTCTTTAACTGTACTAAATGACATCTCTATTTGAATTATAAAAACAAGTATAAAATTTAAGTAGCATGAGTTTTCTAACCTTACAATTAATTGTGAATTTTGATTTAGCCCTTCTTGGGGTAGGACTTAGGAACTGGAAATCTGAATCCTCTGTTGAAGCTCTAATCCCTAACTTCATTAACCCTGACTGATCTATTCTGTGGCCTTTCACCACTCTGTCTTTGGGGAAGGTTTGAATGCCTGATAAACTCATCCTCTATGATAAGTTAACTCTGTTTTTAGGCTGCTAGCTGAACAAACTGAACTGCTCTCCGAGTTCTGTTGCTTTCTTTTTTCCTCCTTGACTTCTGTCTCCATATTCAGGGTGGGGTAATTACAGTGTTTGGAATTCCACAGACACCATTGCTACAAGGTGCATACCTATCACACCCATGTAAACGCTCCCCTCCTTAAAGCAGACGTCTTCAATGAGCAAGAACCAGCCAGGTCCCAGATTACACAACCACTTGAGAAGAAGGGGTGAGGGTTTAATTCCCCCTCTTCTCCCATGGCACACAGAGCCCAGGTACCTTCAATCCTTGCTTCTCCATAACTGTGACCCCCAACAGAGCTGCCATGAAGGTAGAACAAATAAAACCAGATCTGACCTTGTGTGTGTGTGTGTGTGTGAAGGGTGTTACTAGGCACGAGCCCAGGATCTTTGCACTGAGCTACATCCCTGTATCTTTTCTATTTTTTATTTCGAGGCAGGAACCCACTGAGTCACTGAGTGACCAGGTTGGGCTCAAATTTTTAATCATCTCGCCTCAGTCTCCCATGGTGTTGGGATTACAGATATGAGATGCTGCACCCCAGTTTGACCTCTTAAGCCAAGTTTCTTTGGCATTTTTCCATGTTTCCCAGTACCCCAGCCTACTGGGAGACACCCGCTTAGGGTCGACACCTCTTCTCCCCACACACAGCTGCTCTGTGGCTCCTGCAGCGGGTGGACTGTCACCTTTTCCGTCTCTGTATCTGCAACAGGAAGTGGACATGTGCGTCTTGAGACACTGCATCATTGTTAGCAAAGAGCTGTGCTTTCCTTCCAGTGACTACTGAGGGATACGGCAGGCATTCTGAGTTCTAAGCAAAAGACAAACCCAAACCTCTTGTCTTCTCTCTAAGGAACATCGTGCTTTTATGACAGACACCTTCCCAACAGCAGGTCAGAAGATCAAGCTATTCGCTATGCTGTACATTATTTTCAAGAATTCACAAGTTGAAGCCAGTTTGAAACTGACATGTCACCCATCACCTTTCAGACACCATGAGTCAAATTTTTGTAAGGAGCACCACAAAGGATAACTTCCTGTTGTATGTAAGTCACTCAGTCTAAAAGGCGACAAGTGTCATCATTAACCGCACTGGCTTTCCCAAATGCACGGAATTATCACTGTGGATTGCTGACCACAGGCATCCTGTTCAGCCACCAGAACATTGCACTTCCCGGGAGCAGCCCTGCTTTTCTGCGAGAGTCTAGGGCAACAAACCGCTCTGTCCTCAGCGCTTCCACCACACAGTCATCATCGCTGTCTTTCTGTGGTCTCATAAATCCTCGGCTGATTGATGAGGGTGTGGAGATTCTGCACATCAACTTGAATGTCAAGTCATATCCTACCTGTGAAAGAATAAGCCTTATTTTATTGCAAATTGGGATTAGACGTTCAGTGGACAAAATTTTAAACCCCACAGCTGTAGAATGAGCACTAGGTGCTGCACATGTGTTTGCTTGATGCAGCTGTGGTAAACTGAACATTTTAGAGCAGGCTTCCTCTCTTTAACATGAGGCAGTGGGGCCCTTTCCCCATCCACTCTGTATTCTTACTCACAAAGCAGCCTGCCAATTACTGAGTGTACAAAGAGAAGTCTATCCATTCATGTACTTCCCAGGCACTGTGTATGTTAAAAATGTATTCACTCTGGCAAGGATCTTCCAATTAATTCAGAGCACAATAGAGATATAGCTTTAAATATTAAATGCTATTGACAGATTGGTTAGTACATATCTCAATGAAAATTATTCATAAGGTGAAATGAAGATATTTTAGAATCATTTGTCGGGAGGAAAACTAAGGGAGTCAAATATATGATACCAATAGCTGATGGCTAGCAAATTATTGGCATAACTAAAGCAAAGTGAGATGTTAGTTTATACATGCATGTAGCATGTTGCATGTGGTTGTTTTCCTTTTAGGATTTCAGATAAAAACTTATTATAAGAGACATTTTCTAGTGATTGTAGGGATGAATCAGGAAAGACCAAGGCAATCAAGTGTTGGTTCGAATTATCTGAAGCAATTAAAAAAAAATGTCACTCTTAGGCTCACACCCCAGAGTTCTGCTCAACTGGGAGGTTGAGTGTTGTATTTTCAAGGAACCTCCCAAGTAACTTCAGTGTGCAGAGAAACACTGAGACTCAGTACGCATAGCTCGACTCACATAAGGTGAGGAGCAGCATTCTCGTTCCAAGGATAAATCTCAAGTGGAACTATGGTTCAAGTCTTCAGTATCCTTTGTCTACTCTCTCATCTGGTGGAGGACGGTTCCCCAGTTCTCCAGACCAAACCTGCACATAGTCTGTAGGCTTTGGAATCACTGGGATGTGCAGATTCTGATTCTAAAGGCCTGGAATGTGGGCCACAGTTCCTCAAGTCTGACCTGTTCCCAGGGATGCCAGATCTGATAGCCCAGGAATGACAATCTCAGTAGCCAGGATCTAGAATTCAACTGTTTAATGATTATTTTGAAGGCCTGGAGCTCATTGCAGAGTCTGGTGTGGATTCAGTACAGAAACTCAACGTTTCTGATAGGGAAGGCTGAGGAGTCCACGGTGAAAGGTCAATGAAACTGGAGACAGATTTCTGAAAGTGATGTCAAAGGCTGGAACTCCTCCAAAGAAGCGAAAAGAGCAGACTTTCTCCTTCTTTCTCTTTTCATTCCATCCAGGCTACAAGCCTATTTGTTGGTGCCACCTGCACCAAAGGTGGCTCTCCCTGCTTCAGTCTGTGGCTTAAAAACCAGTGATCCAGACACACACAGAACTGAGCTCCAGCAATCCACTAGGTATTTCCTGTTCACATCGGCCCTACAATTAGCTATCACACTAGGTCCGCCTGACACTCCCTTCTCTGACACCTCTTATTCTAGCCTCTTTGGATTGCTTTAACCAAATAAACCAAGTGAGAGGGTGACTTATATAAACATGCTAAATTTGTTTCACATAGCTATGGAAGTTAAAAAGCCAAAGATCAAGTCAGTGGCAGATTCATATGTGGTGAGGCTGTGCTACCCTTAGACTCCCATCTTTGCACTCAGTCTCCCCTGACAGAAGGGGCAGGGCCTCCTCTGGGGCCTTTATTATTAGGGGCTACATCACTGCATCCATTCATGAGGGTTCCACTCTCACATCCTAAATCTCATGTGAAAAGCTCCATCTCTAAAAGTTGGGGCTGGGTTTGAACATGTGCATTTGTAGGAAATAATTATTCTGGCTCTAAGCTTACTATAAATCTCAGTTCACAGGTTTGTGTAATGAGAAATGGAACTGCATTTTCTGTAATGCTGTTTAGTGTAAGCAGACCAAGGTGCTACAAGCACAGGTCAGAAGATAAATACTTACTTTGTGCAAGTTGATTAAATTATAATTTTCACTGTACAAAATTATCTGCATTCTTAATCTCCCAACATGTACACACAGAGCTGATTCCAAATAAAATAAACACTCAAACTGTCACGATGGCCATCTTTTCATGCAATTTTTTCCCTTTGGAAGGTCGAATATCTGAGGCAGAGGTTGAGCACACAGGCTTTTGGTAAGAAATATAAGAGAGTCATCCAAGAGGCTTCCACAATATTTTCATCATTCCCAGTTCCCCTCAATATCTTCTCAGGGTCAGTGCCAACAGACTCTTGCTATAACTTAAGGACTGGTAAGTTAGCAATCATTGTTCCTTCTTCTTCTATATATTTATTGACTACAGGAAGTATTTGGAGCTTCAGAATGACTGTGGCCAAGGAATGGCTTGTCTCATTGCCAAAATCCTCATAATCAGCTCAACCTCTACCATAGAAAAGAAAGAAGCATCTTTACCTTTCTAATGGGTATATAGTTAGAAGCCAAGGCAAGTTTCTGACCAGGGAAGCACCATTAACAAATAGGTATCTGCTTCCCATTTCAGCTGCACATAATAGGCTGTAGGAAGGGGAGTTTATAATGATAAAATTTAGGAGACTGTAACCGTGGAGTGGAAGTAGAGGGGATAGCTAGAGGGCCCACCTGAAATGTGTAGGTCTAAGTGTGGCTTCAGATGCAGTTATTGGAGTAGTGCTGTCCAAGAAATCTGTGGTTCCCTGTCAGGTACAGCCACCCTACACCTATGCTTGGAAATTCATCCTGCACGGGTGGGCTCCTGACCCTATTTCCCTGGCAGCCAACTTGGCCACCTGAGTGCTGCTGGTCTCAATCCAGGCAAAGCTTGTGACCCCCACATCCATCTTCTTCCCCTACCACAGGCTCCTCATCCAGTGACACTTGGTGTCCAGGTGTTTATCCCTTCTTGACATCACTAGTGGTACCTGTTTCCCAGAGCCTCTTGTTTCTGTTAGTCCGTGTAAAAGCAATGCCAGCATGCCCGATTCTGACCTGTCAGAACCTGGAAACCCCATTGGCTTATTAGAGATAATGACATGACCGGAGAGTAATTGGAGTCAGGAGGCTTCACCTCCTCTGTGGCTCTATCCGCTATCTTTCTATCTTAGTTGTAAATTTTAACCTCAAAGAAGTCACAGCAGTAACTGATCACATTGGAAAAAGTCCACAATATTTTGATTTTGCTCCAGATTGTAGGTCACTTGTAAACACTGGCATATTTGAGGACCTGTGAGAAGGACCTAACATGATCAAACAGATGAAGAATTTTGTTTTGAGTGATTAAATTACATTGTTGGGGTGGATACTTTAAAATAAAAAGCAGGGAGTTTTTTACAGTTTGTGAACTAAGGGAGAATGCTAGTATTTCGTTGTGGGTAGAAACACATAGGAGACAAGAGCACAGGTTCCATGCTGCACTTCGAGTCAGAGCTTGAGGCTCAGTTACCATGGAGATCTGTCACCAAGGCCAACTTAGAGTGTATTTGTGACATTTAACTTTGTACTTTGCTTCTGCTATGGTTTGGATCAGAAATGTGCCCCAAGAGCCTCATGTATTCATAGGTGGGGCTTATAGTAGGTGATTGAATCACTGGGCAATCTAGGTGACTTCCTATCAGCAGACAGGGTCTGGTCAGAACAGCTGGGTCCCTGGGGTGTGACCTGGAAGGGTGGGGCTCCCTTCCTGGGGCCTCCCTGAACACTCTGCTTCCGGCTGCCAGAACAGGAGCAGCTCTCCTCCACCAGAGTCCTCCCACTACACTGCTTCGGGGTTTAAGCCTGCCGAACACCAACTAAAATTGTGAGGCAAAGCTGGACATGGTAGCACATGCCTTTAATCCCAGCACTCGGGAGGCTGAGGTAGGTGGAGCGTTGTGACTTCAAGGCCTGCTTGGGCTATAACGTGAGCGCAATCCCGGCCTGAGCTGCATAGTGTGACCCGGCCTCAAAAAACTAGGGTTGGGAGTTTGGCTCAGTGGCTTAAATGCCTGTCTGGCAGGCACCAGGTTGTGAGTTCCACCCTCAGTGCTGTAAAAATAAACAAAGAAAGAAAGAAATATAAAATTGTGAGGCAAAATTAACCTCTCCCCCTTTAAATTGTAGATGTCCTGTATTTTGTTCCAGGTGGTGAAATAACTAAGACAGCATCCTCATATCAATATCACAGAGATGGTGTGTTCAGCAAAGTACACCAAAAATCCCTACTTAGATAAAGTATTCCCAGACCTGTGTCCCAACCCCAAATTTAATTTACTTGTTCTATGACCAGGTTTTAGACACTGGTCAGGTGGAAAGAGTTCATCAAGGATTATGAATCCCTGACTTCATATAGTGTGGGTACTGAGTTCAGGCTATTGTTTCAAAGGATCCCTTGGCTTTTTGAGACTTACTTTGAAAGCTAATTTTCAACATAGAAGTAGTAAGGCAACTGTGTCAGCACACACATTCCAAGTTTCCAATTTTCTTTGGATATGCATCTTCAGGGCTCAGGGAGCTATCTGTGGAGCCCCAGCACATTTTTCCCCTGGGAGTTCCCCACTCTGCTCAGATAAGAAACAGAAATTACGGAAGAGACAGAACACTGAAGAATTAATTATTTTCCAGAATCCGAAGCCATCCGGGGCCTAACCAACAGACCAGAGACTCCCTATGCATGGCTCTCAGGTTCTCCCTTGTGACGTGAAAGAGTTACTGTGGGTCGCTGGGAAGTTCTCTCCTCCAGGCTGTCTGTGTTATGCTTGCTACAGACTTTCACAAGTCCTTCCTCACAGCGCATGGCAGGGATGGACATCCTTTCCCTCTAAATGGGCTGGCTCCTGACTATTTGTCCAATGAAATGTGAGCGTGAGATATATAACTACAGGTAGACATGCTAATAACACCTGCTACATAATTTGTCAAAGCCCTATGTACCTCTATGGCAATTCCGGTGATATGTGCAGTGGATGAAATGTTATTCTTGTAGGTACTGAATAACTATCATGGATAGTGTATCCTCACCCAATCAAACAAGAAAAACTAGTAACTTTTAAACTATTATGCCTTTGGTATTGTTTATTACAGAAGCATCTCATAGATTTTTCTGACTGTTATACTCTAACCCAACTTTCAAAAACTTTCTGAAGATTTAGCAAATGATTTGTGCCATAATGAGAGTAACTTAGTTGAGTACGTAATGTTGAAAATAATGATTCTAGTAAAGTAATTTGGTTGACACAAACACACTAGAGAGATTATTGTCCATGTATGACCAGTATAAAACATATTTATGACTTTATTTGGCAATTTCTGGCAAATAAGATTCAACTCTCAATTTCTTCCAGAGTTTTCTGATTTTAAGTCTGAAAATTATTCTTTTCTAAGAATTTTATCTGTAAGCAGCAGCCATCAAAGGACCATAGGAAACTATTTTTGCAGTTTGGTAGTCAGTGATTAGTAGATCAATAACTACATAATTTGCAAAAGAAGGGTCATGAGAAGTTAATATTTTTCCCTTCTGAGATCTTATTTTGTTTGGTTTCACATTTCATGCTTGAGATTAGTTAATGCATGCAGCAATGAAGTACATACATGGCATTCATCTGAAAGCATAGGCACACAGGTGCATGAAGAATTATGGCAGCAAGGCTCATTTACCACAGCTGCTCGCTAACAAAGACGTGTTCCTAATGAGGAAGCTTATTCTGTGGCTGGAACATTCACCTCAGCCTGTGAAAATGCAGAGGATATGGGTAAACTAACACAGAGATGAAGAATCATTCCCAATTAAATACCCATCAGGTATTTGCTGAACCTCAGATACTACTCAGATAATACAATGAAGAGTTCTCTGGTTTTGTAAGGGGAGAATTCAGGCTCTGCTTCTGAAAACAAAAAAAAAAAAAAGTCATCCTGGACTAACGTTACTTTGAAATTACCAAGTTTTTTGTATTTTTGAAATGGAATTCCTTGTATTTTTGTCCATAGCTTCAACATTCCAAAATAAGGCAATTACTGCAGTTTGTGTCCTCCAAAAACCATGTGCTGGAAACGTAAACCCAAATGCAAGCACAATGATGTGTGTGACTTTTAAGAGATGAGTAGCTCATGAGAACTGTTCCTTACTAAGCACAGTAGACAAAGGCTGTTAGCACAGAACTGAGTTAGAGATCTGAGGAGAGGCTTCTGATAAAAGGGTAAGGTTGCTCCTGCCCACACCCCTGCCCTCTCCCTGTCACCATGTGAAGCTTCCTGCCATGTTATTATGGATCAAGAAAGCCCTCAAGAGCTGCGGGCTCCTTGGCCTTGGACTGCCCAGCTTCTGGAATTACAAGAAATAAATATTTGTTCTTTACAAATTACCGTGTCTCAGTTATTCCAAGATGGCAAAAAATATCTACCAGTGTTCAAACTTTAGAATAAGAGCTGTGACACCGCAAACACATCCTGTGTTTGTTTTCTCTTTTCTGCTGAAGATCGTGAAATATGTGACCTTTAGAGGCAAAGCCAAGCCTGCTGTTTGCCTGATAACTGGACCAGCATCGGTTTGCTTAACACATTCCACTCTGTCCTTGCTTCAAAGAAACACATGGCAGCATTGAGCAAAAAAAACCAGATGTTTTAGACTTGCAGATATGCTTTCGGAATGAAATACAACCTAAAAAGTCAGGAAATGTCAGCCATGAAGCTGTTAAGTTGGAAGGAATGGTGTGCAATGTGGCAGGGCCTGCAATAGCAGGCAGAGGAGGCCACCCAGGCAGTTTCAGCCCCAAGGTGCCTCACCCTGTGGGTGCAGACCCTGGCTTTATCTGCAAGCCCAGGGCGTTGCAGTTGAGGCAACACATCCCGGAAAACCCAGCAAGGACTCTGATGGATCATTTTCATAATGTACATCAAAGATTTTTCACAGACCTGCAAAAGGACCCAAAGTGTTGTGTCTTGTGTGGGATTCTTCAGTCCCTGGTGGGTTCATAGTCGCCAGGGATACTCCTGAGCACACTCCCGGCAGAGCATCTGTGCTATTTGGGTGTCGATGTGCTCCCAGTCTAGGGAGGTATTTATTTATTAGGTGCTTATGTGCTAAACTGAGAATATAAAAATCAGCAAAGTTCAGACTCTTCTTTTCTAGGAGGAAATACAGTTAGTCCTGCAGACTTAGGTGAGCTTTTCTTTTAGGAGCTCAGAGAGAAGTGGCTGAGCACTGCAGAGGAAGCTCTATAGGAGAGCAGGCTGATACCAAGCCTTGTTCGCCTTTACTGACCGGGCCACTCCTCAAACAGGTGAGCGCCAACTACAGTAACCACACAAGTGCCCCCCGAAGCCATAAATCTGTGGGGCATCCAGAGTGAGCAAGTGCGACATCCTGGCAGATTAGCTGTGGGCATGGAGACTGAGATGGAGGATACTGAGAGCTGAGAGATGTGTGCATGCCTTCCTTTTTCTCTGCTCCCAGTGTGTTCTAGACCCAGTAAAGCTCAGGTTCTACCTGCAGCATGTGTCCCTGGTGTCTGACAGCAACCCACTGTACAAACAGCTCGGAAGGGCACAGACAACTAAACAGCCGACGCAGATGCTATTAGGTTGAAATAAAGCAATGTTCCTTAGCACTGCAGAGAAAAGAGCATTCATTCCACCTGATGTTTATGGGGCAGTTTGATGAAGGATGTGGTGGTAAGGTTGGGCCCACAGGCTGGTTAGATGCAGAGGGAAAGTATCTCAGGAGAAGGCAGGACTTCGGGGTGGGTGTGGTGCTTGAGTTCACAGAAGTGGCTCTTCAGGGCTTAGTGTCTTCCTCTCAGTGATGGAACTTGTCCAGGTAGCAATGGACGCATGGAGTACAGTTTGCATTGGTTTATGACACCACCCCAGCAGGAAACCCCGCTTCAGTAGGACAATTATCAGTGGGTCTAGAACATGGGGCTGAAACAGACATGAGAGAATTTTTCTCTGTCCTAGTTTTCGTCTCCCTTTCAGGCACTTATAAAGGCAGTAGCCTTCACCTCAAATGTGCAGCACACATGTTGTTAAATAGACATCGATTTTAGAAGTCTGTGTTTTAATAAATGTTATTTATGACTTTTGTCTGGTATGTAGTGGTATTAGATAGGTCCTGCTACAAAGCTAGCATGTGGATTTGTGGATTTTTTTTTTCCTAAAACCTTTGTGATTTGAATTTTATGCTAAAATGTATTCATTGTTGTCAGTATCAGGGGAGAAAAGATTAGGGTCCTATAATTTTCTATGACAACACCTATGCGCAAATGTCAAGAAAACCATGTAATACTAAAGTAACATTCTACAAAGAATTGTCATTTTCCAGTAAAGCTTTCTAAGTTAGCTTAGCAGAATAAATACTGGGGAAAAAACTGGAAAGGTCACCGACTGCTGCTTCTGTTTTTTTCTCAAAAATATACAATATCACAGAAGTAAAGTAAGATTTTCTAATTAAACTAAATATGTCATTGGACTGCTTAGCAAAGATTTTAAAGACTTGAGCTTAGGTGAAAATTATAACTCAGTTTGAAACACTCTTGCTTCTGCCCGTAGATCCTGAATTGGTAAAAAAATAAATAAATAATAAATAAAAAGGACAAATTTTTACATTGCATTAAACACAGAGTTAATACATTTTATCTATCTACCTGCTTCAACTGCCTCCTTTTCTTAATATAAAGCTCACTTTGACCTTCTCAAATAGCCATTGCTGGTAACTGGAAGAGGTCCAGGGCACAACACCATGATCACCACAAAGTACTGGAGAAGTCGCCTACCTAGAATTCTAAGTTAGCTAAATCTCCATCATGAAGGAGAAATGAAGGCATGCTTTTTCCTTAAAAAGAACAGATTTTTTTAGCAGCTTTTCTCTACCAATAAGATAAGGAAATTTTTTCAATTTAAAGAAAAATCACACTACATTGAAATTTGTATTTACATAAATGAACGAGAAGCCTCAGAAATGGTAAATGTAAACAAATGAGAAAGATAATTCTATAATTTATTAAAAAGATACTGAAGAGCTTTGAAAAGCAGTTCTGGAATAATTCCACTCCATCCTAACTTATACACAGAGTCATAATAAACACTGAAATCTTACAGAGAATTTATTGAGGTGAGTTTATATATCAGTTGGCCATTTATGTCTCCTTTTTTGTGAAGTGTCTATTCACGTCTTCTAAACATTTTTAATCAGGTTATTAGATTTTTGAATATTGAGTTGTTCTTTTTGCTCAAGACTGCTTCAGCTATTCAAGATCCTTCATAGTTCCACGTGAATTTGAGAATATTTTTCCTATTTCTGAGCAGAATACCATCAGTATTTTGGTAGGAATTTGTATTGTATTATAAATCACCGTGAGTGTATGGAATTTTAACAGTGTTAATTCTTTCAGTCCTTGAACGTGGAATCTTTCTATTATTTGAACCTTCTTCAGTGTCTTCCATCAGCTCTTTTAGTTTGCACTGTAGAGATTTTTGACTCCTATCTTCAATTTGTTGCTAAATATTTTATGTATTTGTATCCATTATGCATGGAATTTTTTAACTTTCTTTTTCAGGTAGTAGACTAGTAATGCATAGAAACATTGCTTATTGTCAAATTATGGTTTTGTATCGTGCAACTTGACTCATTTATTAATTCTAACAGTTTGTGGCAGCATCTTTGAGCTCTTTGCTGTCATGTCTTCTGTACATGATGATGATTTAATGCACTCCTTTCCAATTTGGATGATGGTTCTTCTTCTCTTCCTGTTAACTCTTCTAAACCCCAGGGAGGTGTCAC
>RJWM01027720.1:0-26489 GCA_004363535.1 Dasyprocta punctata | reverse complement strand
CAATAGCAACTTTACTCCAACAAATTCTCTTAAGCACTGGGCATACCTCAGTGAAGGG
The DNA here is from genome assembly GCA_004363535.1 of Dasyprocta punctata. NCBI lineage: Eukaryota > Metazoa > Chordata > Mammalia > Rodentia > Dasyproctidae > Dasyprocta > Dasyprocta punctata. The sequence goes on along the minus strand of RJWM01027720.1, from coordinate 26,431 downwards.
GAGTCTGACCATACCAATCACTCAGCATGCACTTTGTTCTGCAGTAACAGCCAGTCCTTTCTGGGGCCATCACCACTAGTACTGAAGGCTTTTGAAATATACTGACACCACAACTAATCCCACAGGAACACTAACACCCTGAGACTCTCATTCTCAACATCTGTACCCTGACAAGATTCCTTGATTTCTATTCAGAACTTGGATCCACCAGGAAGTCTTGGGACAGGGAAAAAGGATTCCTAGAACACAAGTACATCTCACCATTCATGTTCCTCATCACATACAAAGGTCAAACTCTTAGTTTTTGGATTGGCTTAATCCAACTTCATCACTTCTCTGAGATACTGCACCACAGTTACAGCCAGTACAACCAAAAGGGTTCTGACCATAACTTACCAGAGTCCATGAAAATCACTTCTCCGGTGTGATGATGGAAACCCACACGAGAGTCACCCAGAACCTGTGCGGTGCAATGGGATGGCTTCTCATGGCTCACCATGAGAACAACATCTGCATTGGAAAACAAGCACAAGAATACCTATATTCTACTGATTTGCTTTTCTGTGTTCATGGCACAAAATCCACATTATTATGTCAGTTAGGATTTATTAACATGGCCAGATTTCTCCAATGTGCCCACATACTAGTCACGCAGCAGGAAATGTACACTTCTGAGGAGCTATCTACCGAATGGTCCAATACCTATCTAATGGACCCAGCCAATGACAATGAACTGTACACTGCATTATTCACCAAGTGGAACCACTATGAAATGCAGGGCATCTGCAGCCTGGAATTGAAAAGCATCTAGTGCTCCTGGATAAGAGTAAGGAGGCACTGTACACCATACTTGCCAAGTAAAAAGAAAACATCACACATTCTCCAACCGTACTCAAATCCATACCAAGAAAAAGGACTCTGAGTGTGAACTGGACACCAGCCTGAGTGCTACACTATCCAAAACCATCAGCACACTCCTCCTCAGAAAGCATGAGACTCACTTGTCATGCTCAGCTCCTGACATCCACCAGGATATAAAAGATTACATGGTCCCAACAAGTTGTCAGCATCCTGACTCATACCAGACATTTGCAGGAGGTTCAGGCCATGAACTTCTCACCAACACTCTCCTCTCCTAAAGAGAACCTACAAGCAACATGGAGAAGAGTGTGTCAGTATGGAGCTGATGAGCATTTAGGAGCACCCAAAAACCACGGAGTGGTACTGGAAACTTACTGAATGCTGGGATGGTTGCCATGGAAACAGTTCTGTCCCTAGAATCAAAGAAGCTCTTGTAAGTGAATATTTGCAAACTATTCTGTGTTTATATTCTCATGGAAGGACCTCAACAAGAACAAAACCTGGATTTAAAAAAAACTTCAGTTCTCCCCTTTGGCGTTTATCTGACTTCACCTGTGCCAAGTGTCTCTTCATGGTTAGTAACATCACTGAGGACTCCATCCTTTCTGAGAAGATTACTTTTAAATTAAGAAGAGGGATGGGAATGCCAAGGGTAACTGTTCTTACTGACATATACACAAGAAGTGGTGAAAACTATTTGATGGCCTGGGAAGGGAAAGGTTTCTCTCTTAACATGAAATGATACTAGTTTCAAGGGTCAATAACCTTAACGGTGCAAAACTCTCTATTCACGAGAAAACCTGTCTCTTGATATACAGGACAGTTTGCATGGAAATCACCTTAGGGGGCTGCATTCCTACATAAATATGCAAGAGTTGTCAAATTCTATTTCGAAAACGCTTGTTTTATGTCTTTGTCACACATTTTAAACAACATGGAAAACATAAACTCGTACCAGGCTAATGGTGGCAAGATCTCCCAAGATCTGAACAGCAGCTGAGCCTTTTGCAGGACACCTGGGGACAACAGATGGCAACAGCGGGATAGGCGGACACTTCTTTTCAAACTCTCAGGGAAGATCAAGACCCTACAAGCTAGCTATGTCCCAGTAGGTCTTACATGGTTATCACTTATCTTGACTCAAAACCTTCCCTACCTTGCAGCCCACACCTATAAAGGAAGGACGTCCAACAATAGCCATGTGAAAACTGCTTGGCTTCCTGAGCCTCTCCTAAAGGACAAAATGTGGACATGAGGATGTCACTGTAGAGCCTATGAGCAATTCAGTGCTCCACAAAACCACTGAATGACACTGAAAATGTACCTGGAACCTGGGAAGATTACCCCTCAAAGACAGTAGCATGCTGAAGACACCAGCCTGTCTCTCTTCATCAAGGGGAGAGTGGGAAAGTCCAAAGTAACCGCTCTCGCTTACCCATACATTGGTATTCATGAATCCTCGCTGCTGACTGGGACCAAATCCACACTGGCCTCGTGTCTGTAGTGATCTGCAGAAGTATGTGGCATGCCAAACTGTGACATTAGGATTCTTGTTAAAAATGCATTAGAAATATTCGTTTAGTCCATGTCTGCCTGCACCACTATATGTGAGAAGTCCGGGGGTCAATGTATTTGAGGAACTCACTTGCACGAATACCTGCATCCTTCTAAAACTCTAAGATAAGGCTATAAGAGAAACCTTTCTGCCTTGAACAAAAACCTGCAGAACCTACAGCGGTAGTGAAAACCTGAGTATTAACAAGATTCCATGCCACTCAACACGCCACAGTGACAAAGAAACTGACTTAAAAATTCCATATGAAAATGAGGTGCTTAGCACAGGACACTGCAAGGAGTCTCTATTTTATCTCATGTCAGACATGCAAACAGAAGACAAAAGAAAAAAGAAAAATGAAAAAGAAACCTCTTCCAAAGGAGCTTCCTCCAACCTATCCTTTATTGGTGCCTTTTTCAATCTCTACCTGCAGAGCGTTCACATCGTTCTCTCACTTGGGGTCCACTGTCACTACCAGGCACCTCCTACTTCCCAAAAAACAAATGGAGCGACAATATAATGTACACACTCTAGCATATACCAGACAAGTTGCTTTAATTCTTCTCACACAGACCAGTCATATATCAGTGACCCCTCACTCTGCTTATTTGCTTACCTAGACTAATGGTAAACGTACAAGTTCTGCCTGAAGGGGCGTTCATGATAGCAAGATGGCACTGGGCACCATGACAGTTTAACAGGGAAACAGAAGAGATTCACCCTCAGTAGTCAATTTATAGTGAAATAATAACTCTGTTGTTAAATGTGGAAGCAGCAGCTCTGAACCTTAAAGCAGTCAAGACATTCAGAGCATGCACGCCTAAGAAGTAGGTGATTTGCTGTTTGTGTGCACACTACTGACAGTCACATGGATCCAGGAAGCCACACGATGCCCAGCCAGGTGCTAGCACCCTGATTGCTACCTGACATTTGCATGAGGTTCGGCGAGAATCTTCCATGCATTCCTATCCACTCTTCAATGAAATCTGGAAAATGCATGAAGAAGAGGGTGTTGCTGTACAGCTGTAGAACTTTTAGACACCAGTGAAAAACAGGAAGTGTCGCTGAAAACCTGCCCAGATGTTAGGGTGATTGTCACAGAAGCAAATTTGTCCCCTGAGCCCAACCTCTCCTAACCAGGACACAATCATTCTTTCAGTAATCACAGGTTTAGCATATTTGAACCACACCCATTCAATGTGTTCCCTCATAGCTACTGGTGTAGCCAAAAGTTGCACCCTCAGTTCTAAGAACCTTCAACTCATGGAGGAGGCTGGGATGGCTAAAATGCTTTCTGACTTACCGATGCACGTGGAGGTAGTGGGACATCATCAGTGGCCTGTGTCTAAACACAGAGTTACCCGGACATCTGTAAGTATCCAACTGTGTACTTTCTATGAGGTACTCTGACATTAGGAGCACTGTGAAAAGTACATGAAGAAATATCAATTCAGTCCACATCCCCTTGCACAACCCTATGTGAACATTGGAGAAGTCACTATTTGTTTGCTATGCCCACGTCATTCTTTACATAGGTCCTTGATGAATGTCAAGGAAAATGCCAGCCAATGGACATTCAAAGACAAACCTGAAGAAGTTCCACAGGTCCACATCTGTAGTAGTGGAAAGTAGAATAGAAGCAGTAATGCAAGCCTCCCCATGAACAGAAGGGAGTCTAATAATAGTTCCATGGTCAAGCATCCTACATAGAATTGGGAAGCTTACCAACAGTCATTGGGAAGCACTGCTATTTTCTTCTTTTACCTTCAGGAGAATGCATTTCCAACTGTGGGAAGAAGATGATGGTGCCCAAGAAAACTCCTTCACTGTGTATCACAAAAGAAGTGTCCCAGATCTCATGGCACATCTCACAAGACCAAATCACCAGCAGGGCCCTCTGTAGGAAGCCTGGTCATAAAACAAGGCAATAGCTGGTTAGGCAAAGGCTCCTTTTTCACATCTGTAAAGAACAACAGGCCCCATGGAACAAATATGCCCACTTTGGGACTTAGTCCAATTTACCTGGAAAAAAGGTATCAATGTTAAATGTGCCATCAATCCTGAACACTGTTCTAACAAATTTGTTTACAGGGTGAACAAGAAACATACAAAAATCTTGTATACACGCCCTCCTCACAGCCACCTGAATCTGGAACATCGCACGGTCCCCAGTGAGGTAGGAAGACACTGATCCCTGCCAGAGATTTGGATGAGATTCCAGTCACAGTCATCAAAGTCTTCACTGTCTTCCCCTGAAGGGAACCTAGAGAAAACATGGAGAAGACGGTGTCAGTGTAGATTCTCTGAGAATTTCAGTGCACAAGAAAACCATTGAGTGACACAGGAAATGTATCAAGGTGCTCATATCCTTGCCAGAAAAATACTCCTGTTCACAAAGTCCCACCTCATATTCTAGGCTCCTGCATCTATATCAAGGTCAGAACAATCCACAAGCACTCCACTAGCCCTTCCTGAAGGCCATGGACAATCCCTATCCATGATGAAATGAAGGCCCAAGGCTGTCCTTACTCAGATCATGGTGATGGTCAGCCAGATGGTCTGTTAGGGTACACTGTGATTTGTGAACCACCTCACTGGAAAAGAAACACAAAAGATCCTGTACTTAATGGTCTCCTTCTCCATATCTACCTGTACAACACCCATGTCATTCTATCATTCAGGGTCATCCATCTAAATTACAACGATATTCCATCATGACAATAGACCACACAAATGATGATAAATACCCACTCTTGAGAAGATTTCTCCCAATGCACTCCAATCCTTACCTCAGGGACACAACCTGTGACAGTGACCTCATTCCCTGCTTACTGGCCTAGTGGGGCAAGTATCAAATACATTTTATCTCCTGACAGAAATTCAATAGTATTTGGTGCTTCCTCACGACACCAAGAAGGCTCTGAGCACCACATTGGTGAAATGAAGAGAGAAATACCAGAGTTTCACCATCAACAGTCAATCTGTAACTGAAAAAAGTAATACGTGGCAGTCACTGTGGCATAAGCTCTGAACAACAAGATCTTAGAGGATGTATGTCTAGGAAACATGAAAACATCTTATCCACACCATCCACAAACCATTTACATATGGACCATCATGTGGTGATCAATAAGATACAGGCACCCTGATTCTTACCTGACACTTGGTGAGGTTACAGGGACAGTCTACTCAATGTCCTTTGAAGAAAGCAGCAGGAAACACGCAGAAGACAATGTCAATATACATTCAGTGATTGTTTCAATTCCTATGAAAACCATCAAATGACACTGAAAATGTACCTGGATTTTGGGATGAAGGCATAAAAACAGTTTTATCCCCTTTGTCAAACCTCTCCTACATGGAAACCTACAAACTCTCCTGTACTTCTTGCTCCCCAGGCAGGGCCACACCAAGGGCGAAGGTAAGAAAAACCATCTCTCCTTCGGGGCTCTTTCACCATGCATTTGATCTCACCCATGCAATGTGATCCACACAGAGGGTAGTATTGCTGTGGATTCTGTGCTTTCTCATCTGGGCAACTTCAAATGAGGAAGTGAGCTGAGACTACCAAGGCACACATTTGTCACTTACGCATGCATGTGAAAGTGGCAGGACATCACTGCTGACTGAACCACAACTTCATACTTACCTAAATCTCCGTATACATCCAACTGAACACACCGTGCTGCTCGCTGTGACAAGAGTATCCCTTTGAAAATTACATCAGAGAATACGGATACTTTCTATGTCTCCTTCCACCAGCACAGGTCAGTACTGTGGAAGTCACCGAGTTTGATTGTTGGCTCCCTTTGATTTAATACTTGAGACCTGAGGGTGTTCCCTAGAGAAAGTCTAGTAAGAGGCTTTTTCCGTTTGAAGGAAAACCCGAAGAAGTTCCCAGGCTCAATATTCATAGTGGAGATTCACAAGAATCTTGGCCCCTCCAACTACCTCAGCAACATGAAAACTACATTCTGCTCAGCTTTGCCACATGACAATGGGATGCTCACCAATAGTCACTGGGAAGATTTCACCCTCCTTGGAACACAGATGAAACTGTGCAGAACAGCAAACAGTGCTCAGGTGCCCTCTTACCATGTATATCAGGAAAGACAAAGGTGTCGCTGCACTGAAGGTAGCAATATCTTGCAAGTCCTGGTCACCAGCTGGTCTTTTGGCAGGATACCTGGGGATCAAACATGGCAATACCAGCTTAGGCAGAGGCTTCTTTTGACCTGGATAAAGGCATCCGGCCTGGTTATACCATGGCTTATATCCATAGTAGTACTGACCAGACCTTCCACAAGCCTACATCTACCAATCGTGGTTCTTGATAACTTGATATTCATGAAGAGAAAGGGACTATTACTATGCTAAAAGTATCTATTTCAAGTTGCACATTTTCTGGAAGCATACCTCTTCTATTTTTGAGGCTTTTATATTGTGTAGGACCATGTCATCTTCAACAATCTTTTCTCTAACATACACAAAAGGAAAATTCATTTAGGTTAGATTTCTGATTTTCTAGACTTGCATACCCAGGTTTATTTACACAATAAATGGTGTCGGCTATACTCAGAATCTGCAACATCATTCACTGAAGTTGAACAAGAACCTATTTCCTGTGTTGTGATGAAGAACCATACTTGCTCTGATCTGCATCCTGGTGATCTTCAAGTGGATGGCATCTTCTGATTCGCTGTGAGGTCTGTACCTGTCACAAGGAAAAACATGCAGAAAATCCTATCCTCTATTTATACTCTTCTTTTTCTCCACAGACACATTCCCCAGGTCATGTTATCATTCAGCAGACAATTACTACTACAAGGATCCTCATTTATGTCCAATGAAAGCCAGGGAAGAAAACATGGATAATCATGTGCAGACACCTGCCCACTCCTACAATCTGTATCTCAGGAAACCACTCTAGATTAGTTATCAAAGGCCCTTCTTTTTCTATCATGCCCAGTGTAAATGCACACTTTCTGTTTGGATTCATCAGCAGCTGACACTACAACCTGAGAGGAATGAGGCCCAAACCCTCACACTTGCCAAATGCAGGGGGTACATTAGTGTTCCACTCTCAACACTGAAAGTTACATCTGAAACAAGGTCTCTGAAATGTGGATGTGGAGTCAATTCAGAACCCTATGATCACTGTCACCTTCCAAGCATAAGAATCCAATACATGACAATGTCTCATTAGGCAGACCTCTTTGACAGCTATATTGATATTGAAAATTGGATGGGAGGCAATGGGCTATAATCTTGTTTTTCTTGCATTGTTCAAGGCTTTTTCAACACTCTCCTTCAATTGATGACTTTCATTAACTTGAACATACCTATACCAAAATGTCATTTACCACTCTTCTTGTTCTTCCATGTCATAAATCTTTCTGCCTCACATCCAGCAGCAGAACAACATCCTGCAAAAATTCCCATGGTCAATGCGGAGGCAAACTCATATGATCAAGGCACTGGATCCTTGTACAATGACCTGTGCCAATATTACAATGTCAGTAGTACAATCTCATCTTTACTAGTACCTTTAGTGGTAAATCACTTTCTAAACTGCATTCTGAACAGAGGTTACCAAAACACAAGTGCAAAAACATCTTTCCTGTCATAATATATAAAAATGAGAAATGTCGCTAATGAGTTAAAGTCAGCAAACCTGTACACCAGAGAAGAACTCACCGGACAGTTAAAAGATCAATATAACATTGGGTTAGGGGTCCGAACCTCTCCTACGGAGAAATATGAAGGCAAGCTCATCTGTGTCTTGTTACAGTCAGCTGCTTACCTAGTAAGTCAGAAGATTCCATCAGTTATCATTGTGAGGTTTACTCACTGTGACTTCATCACTGTTGGAATCTTGGACGACACATTTGTGATGTGTACTTGGGATATATCTTCCTTGACCTGAGAGGACAGAAGAAGAACAATTTCAAAAATTTTAGTTGCTTCCTTCATCAGGGAAACAATCCAGAGTACAAATATCTTTAGAATTTCAAACTCAGCGAAGTTGTTACACCATCTTCTCTTCGTTGAGCAGGAAATACTTTCATGTTCATAAATGATAAGTGCTTGGTGTTGATAGTTATCAATCGTTTACAAAGTTGTAAGGCAACTCCCTCAAAATCACACAACACAATAAAATGTTCTCTACCCTAGACAGTGCATAGTTTCTTGCCGAAGCACAATTTCTTCATGTAATGAAGTAACTTCAGAAGTGCATAAATGACATTTTAGAAAATACACACTCTACAATGGTGATTATCCTGTGTAAGCTATGAAGCAAGTGGTGGATTTCTGCCATCCTCCCCAAAACTGGATATTCCCTCTTCTAGGTCATTGTGTGAAGAACACAGCCCAGGGTAGTAAATCAAAACCACAATCTGGTTGAGACACTGAGTAGAACTTTCTTCTTTTAGCTGGGGAGAAGCATGTGTCAGAGTAGAGCCCATGAGGATTTGGTGCCCCTGAAAACACAGAACAACACAGGAAAACTAATAGGACAAAGATGATTACAAGGGAAGCAGTTCTGACCCCAAGCCAAACCTGACCCAAATGAATGACTGCAAACTCTCCTATGCTTACTACTCCTGTGCAAGGTCAAATGAAGTCCAAATGAAGTGCAAAACCTGAATAGGAACTCCATCAGTGCTCCTTGTTTCAGCACCTATGTGACCTCACCCATGCCAAGGATCCCCTGGAGACAGAAGTTTCATCAAGGTTTTCATCCCTCCTCATCCGAGCATTACCTAATCAAGAAAAGAATAAGAAATGCTGAGGAACACATACATCACTATTCTGTGCATGTAGAGGGGCAGGACACGGTTGGTAACCTGGGCCCAAGCCCACACCTACCTGATGTTTGTATGGATCCCCAAGAGAATGAAGTACCCCTCACTGTGACATCAGGATCCCTGTGAAAATCACATTGAAAGTAGAGCTCAGACCATGTCTCCATGCCCTACCACATGTGAGAATTCTGGGGAACACTATTTCTTTGTAGAGTCCCACTTGATTCATTACTGGGGAAGCCCATTCACAAAGACATGCTGGAAAACATCTTTCTTCTCTGAATGGAACCTTGCATGATGTAGTGCTACATGAACAAGAATCCTTACCTCTGCAAATATTATAGCATGCATGGAAAACACCATATGAATGAGCAATCCTACAAGAGAATGTGATGCTTAACGACATCCAATAAGTATCACCTTTTGCCTAAGGGTTTCCCTGTAGTATTGATAAGAAAAGCCAAAAGCCCATGCCTCATGCTCAGAAATATGCTCCACCAAAGGTCACTGGACCAGGGCAATCACAACAATGACAAACAGGTTTCTCAACAATAATGTTCCTGAACGCTACACCAGTGGCACAGTCATGTGCACTGCATGGGTTTAGTTCTACGCTTGTTGACTCCTTGGTCACCTGAACACTAAGCTCAGTCTCCACAAACCAAAGGGACCCCACCGTCACTTACTGAAGTCATGGAGATCTCCTATCTGCTGATGGGAGGGAGGCATGCCACTGCACATCAGGAACCTGCAGATATTCAACAGGATAGCATTTCAAGGCTCACTGTGAGTTCTGGACCATTCACTGGAAGAGACGTGTAATGAAACCCATTCTTTACAACAACAGTTTTCATTATCTACCTGCACAATGTCCCTGTAAATCTGAAGTCTATGCTGACTATCAGACTCTACCCTCGTGCCTGCAGAGAGCAGAAAAACCCTGCAAAAGCAAAATGACATTCTTGGGGTGATACCTGACCAATTACTACAATGCATATCTCCGGAACCAACTGATGACAATGATTGGTTTTTCAGTTTATACATCTACCATTGTGAAATACAGATGTGCAGGCCAGAATTCAACAGAATCTGGTGTGCTTAAGGAGAGCACAGAACACTACACTTCCCATTAAACAAGGAAACATAAGAACCTCCAATTCTGTAGTCATATTTATACCTGAAAGAAACAAAATGGAGGGCAAATGGACACAGGTGACAAACCTGACACTAGCCAAGACCTTCAGTGGATGCCCACCTAAGAAAATGGTAATACTGCTTTATGAATATGCTCCTTATATCCAGTGGAATATGGAATATCACCTTGTCACAAATGAGGTACCATCTCCCTAGTTCTTAATGGACATTTATACACAGTTCTGATAAAAAAAATTTTCCAGCATTACTGTCGTCTCCAGAAGGGAACCTGGAAAGACATGAAAATGAAGGTGTCCCTATCGAGCCTCTGAGAAATTTGGTGACATCGAGAAACAATGAGTGCACTAAAAATGCGTCTCAAAATTGGGGTGATGAGCAGGGAGAGTCCTGACCACTGGTCAGACCTCTCCTAAGTAGGCTCCTGTAGGCAGTCCTATGCTTACTGATCCTCAGAGTGGCCAAAAAGCATAAAATTTTCCACAGGATCTTTTCCTCACTGCTACTTTGGCATCCATTTGACCTCTGCCATGCCAAGTATCCACTGATGCTGGCATCAGCCCTGCACGACCTAATGTATTCAGCGGATGAGCACCAAGAGATGTAAGAATATTTTATATGCACACCCTCCTGACAGCCACCTGAATATGAAACATCACATAGTTGCCAGTGAGGTACGAAAACACTGATTCCTACCAGAGATTTGGATGAGATTCTAGCCATAGCAGTCAAACGCTTCACTGTCTTCCCCTAAAGAGAACCTCGAGAAAACATGGAGAAGATCATGCCAGTGTAGCACCCATAAGCATTTTAATGGACAAGAAAACCACTGAGAGACACAGGAAATCTACGAACATGCCCGTATCATTGCCAAAAATACAGACCTCTTCCCAGAGTCACAACTCTTATCCTGAGCTCCTGAAATTAAAAGGTCTAAACAACCCACAGGGACTATAATGTCACTGACTGAAGGCCATGGACATCATCTGTCCATGCTGCAATGAAGGTCCAAGGCTGTCCTTACCTGGATCCTGGTGATGTTCAGCCAGATGGTCTCTCCAGGTTCCCTGTGATTTGTGAACACCCTCATTGGAAAAGAAACACAAGAGTTCCGACACTTTATATGTCCTTCTCCATGTATACCTGTACAATGTTCATGCCATCCTATCATTCAGGTTCAATTTAAATTACCAGACTCAGGAAGGGAAAAGGCGAAAAGAGAAAAGGGAAGAGGAAAAGATATAAACCTGTATATATGTATATGTAAGATAACTAGAATGAACGCACTGTTGAATCTATTCGTTGTTGAGAAAGAACAGTTAATGCTCATATGATTGGATTGGTTTCACATGTCTATATCTGTTAATGTAAGTAACCATTTTAAAGATAATGATGCGCAATATTGCAAGCATTGTCAAGTTTCTGTCATCCGATTTTGTAAATCTGCAATGTTACTGTAGTGTATTTACTCTAATCGTTTGTTTGTCTCTTCTGTTTGTTGTTTTTGTTTTATATGTCTTTTTTTCTGTTTTTTTTTCGCTAAAATAAAAAAAAATAAAAAAAAATAAATTACCAGACTCATTCTGAATGTCAACAAACCAGTCATACAATGCTAAATGGATACTCTCGAGAAGATACCTCTCAATCTACTCCAATTCGTATTTCATTAATTCACACTATGACAGTGACTTCATGCCCTGCTTATTAGCCTAGTGGAACAACTATGAAGTACATGCGAAGTCCTGACAGGGTCCTGATAGTATTTGGTGCTTCCTCACGACAGTAAAGAGGCACTGAGCACCACGTTGGTTTAATGGTGAGGGAAATATCAGAGTTTCACTATCAATAGTCAATGTATAACAGAAATAAATGTTTGATATTTAATGTGGTATGAGGTCTGAACAACACACTAATCAAAACCTTAGAGGATGCATGTCTAGGAAACATGAGAACATCTTATGCAAACATCCATCTACACAGGGACCATCACGTGGTGCCCAATGAGGTACTGGCACCCTGATTCTTACGTGACATTTGCATGAAGTTCCAGTCATAGGCTTCTCAACCTCCCTTGAAGAAACTGGCAGAAAACATGCAGAAGACAATGTCAGTGTACATTCCATGAACATTTCCACTACCATAGAAATCATCAAATGACACTGAAAATGTACCTGGAGCTCTGGATTCTGCATTAAAACATTCCCATCCCCACAGTTAAAACTCTCCTCTGTGGACATCTCCACATAGATGTGGTATATCTCCACAGGCAGGGCAACAACAACCACAGAAACATGGACACAATCTCTCTTTCTAAGCTATTTCACCATCTGCTTTACCTCACCCATCCTGTGTACCCTCACAGAGTATAGTATCACTGCAGGTTCTGCTTTCAAATCAAGAAGGGGCCTACAAATGTCAAGGCACACCTCTGTCACATACCCATGCATATGGAAATGGCAGGACCTTATTGGCAACCAAGGCACAGGTTCACACTTACCTGAATGTCTATATGTATCTAACTGCACACACAGTGCTGGTTACTCTGATATGAGTATTCCCATGAAAATTACATCAGAGAATACTGATACTGTCCATGTTCCCTTCCACCAGCACATGTGAGTACTGTGCAGTCGCAGTGTTTGATTACTGGGGGACCCTTTGCTTTAATTTCTGAGACATGGAAATGTTCCCAGGAGAAAGTCCACTAAGAGACTTTCGCTCCTTTGAAGGGAAAGCTGAAGAATTTCTCAGGGTCAATATTCATAGTGGAGATGAACATTCCTGTCCTTTTCATCTACCATGGTAACATGAAAACTAAATTCTGGTTTATATTTGTCACATGACAATGGGATGATTATCAACAGCCATCGAGAAGCTCTCACCTTCATTGGCACACAGGTGAAACCGCAGAACAGCAAAGGGTGCTCAGATGACCTCCTACAATGCATATCAGGAAAGGTGAAGGTAGCAACATCTCCCACGTCCTGTTCACCAGCTGGTCTTCTGACGGGATACCTGAGAATAAAACATGGCAATACCAGCTTGGGCACAGGCTTCTTTAGACCTGTGTGAGGATACCTAGGCTAGTGACTGGCTTCTATGTATAGCAGTACTTACCTGGCCTCCAACAAGTCTCCATCAACCGACGTTTCCTGATCACTCGATATTCATGAAAGAAAAAGGAACGATACTATGCTAAAAGTAAGTACTTCAAGTTGCTCCATGTTCTGGAAGCATACTTTCTCTATTCATTGACAACCACCACTGGTGTGGGAGGCTTCTGCTCCACAGAGGACACAGTCATCTTCAACAGTCTTTTCTCTACCACACACATACACATACACACACACTCGTTAAAAAAAAACAAAACAGATTAAAGTTCTGATTTTCTAGCCTTTTTCATCCCTGAGTTTATTCACAAAATAACTCGTGGCAGCTACTGCAGGATCCCAAACGATCTTCACTGGATTTCAAGAATATCCCATTTCCTGTGTTGTAATGGAGACTCATACTGGTTGTGATCAGGGTCCTGCTGATGTGCAAGTATATGACCTTATCCTGGTGTAGACCTTCCATGAGCAAAAATACCCAGAAAAACACATTATCCATTCATGCCCTTCTTTTTCGCTATCTGCACAATCCCTACATGTCATGGTATCATTCAGGGGTTCTTTAGCAGTACAAGGATCCTCATTTATGTTCAATGAAAGACAGGGAAGAAATAATGGATAATCAAGATCAGATGCTTGCCAGACTCCTGCAATCTATCTCAGAAAACCACTCCAGGTTAGTTTTCAAGGTCACTGCTTTTTCTCAATAATGCCCAGTGAAATGCACTCTACCTGTCTAGATTCATTAGCATCTGATACTACACCCTGATAGAAACGAGGGCCTTTCCTGAACACTTGTCAAACAAAGGGGGATACATCAAATCTTACCTATAGACAATGAAAATTACATCTGAAATGAGGTCCAGAAATGTCAATATGGAGTCAGCTCAGAACTCTACAGACAACATCACCTACCAAGTATAAAAATCCAGTACATGACAAAAGCTCTTCAGTCACATCCTCCTGATAGCCACCTGGATATTGAAGGTTAGGTGGGACGCAATGAGCTAAAATTGTATTTTGCCTTGGATTGTTCAAGGTTTGTTCAATCTACTCCTTCAACTGATCATTTCCATTCACTTGAAATTACCTATACCAAACTCTCATTTAGCCTCTTCCTGCTCTTGCATATCACACAACTTCCACCCCTTCCCCCAGAAATAGAAAGGCATCCTCCAGATACATATCTATAGCATCCTTAATGCTATGTAAACTGTGTCCTCTGGCACATCCATCCTGTATCATAGACATCTGTATATTTTTCTGTGCTTACTGTTGTTTCAACACTGACTCTCTCTCTCCCTCCTCTCCTCCCTCTCTCTCTCTCTCTCTCTGTCTCTCTCTCTATATATATATATGTATATATATATATACATACATACATATATATAATCATGATGCAGAGTATCTCTAAAACTGCACAGGCTCTACGTTCATTTCCCTATCATTTAAAATGTGCAGTATTGCATTCACTAGGTACATTTATTATGTCTCTCATTTCATCCATTAGTACCTGTAACAAAAGCTTGGTGAAGTGTCCGTGACATCCTCAATTACTCACTCCTGTATATGAAGATCCGATTTCCTATGCTGTGGTGAATGCCCACATTAGCACTTATGAGGATATCAGCATTTTACATCTATTACAAGCCAAAAATTATGCAATAAAAGTTGAAGTTTCCTTGAAATATTAAGGTAATATTATGTTCTGAAAACTTGGACCACCAGGAAGAGAGTAACATGGTTATAAAATATATGGCTGAAAATTATACAGCACTAGTGAGTGTGTTATCCTCATAAACTTCTTACAGTTCTACACTGAAGACTTCAACTCGCAACACATTAATCTTCCAAACCATCTAGGAATGCTCTATATTCATCTGGATTATAGAGGATCAGATGGCCATCACTGCCCATGATCATGTCATCACTTACCTTGTTATTGATGTGATTCCACCAACCATCATTGCTGGATCGCTGTGTTCTACTGAAGGGCATCTGACAAAAACACAAAGCCAGCTTCAGCATAGAAGGTTCTGCTGTGTCAGGACATGGGCCCATCCCCTTGTTTGTGACCAGTGCTAAAGAACAGCTAAACTTCTCCAGATATTTGGATTCACAGAAACATAACTGTATGGATAGAGAGTGCATCTTTCCTCAGGTCAACACCCCGGAAATTGACCTATGCTTACTGAAGTCCTACAAGTTTCACAATACTTTCAGCTGACCAGTTCAGAATGACAACCTCAACAGTCCTTTCTAAAACACCAATTTTCCCTATGACATAAAAAAGGATAAATTCATGTCTGCTACTATTGACAAGGACAAAATGATTTCATTTCTGAGCAGTGAGCACTATATCTTCCCTCTATAGATAAAGATCTGGTTTAGGCTACATCAGAACTTACCTAAGTATCTGCTACCAACTTTACTATGTATTGCATGTAGGATACCCATGATGTCTTCAGGGAAACCTAAATGTTAAATTGTGAGAAATGGTTATGGTATACATGGCAATCAAGCAAGACACTGAGGAATTCCCTTGGTCACACCAATCTCTTTACCATTCATCAAACTTACATGGCTAAATCTGAACACTGAGACATTCTAGCAAAATTGCCATGATCATTACTAAGGGACAGGCAGTATGATCAAGGCACTGGATCTCTGTACAAAACCGATGAGGATCTCACAAAGTCAATGTTACAATCTCAAACTGACTAGCATCATTAGTGGTAAAACACTTTCTAAACTCCATTCTGAGCAGAGGTTACCATACAAGTTCAAAAACATTATTCATATAATATATAAAAGCAAGAAATGTCTCTAATGAGTTATATTCAGAAAACCTGTACAAGACAGAAGAACTTACTGGAATATCTGCTAAAAAGTCAAGGTATACTGTGTAAGGGGGCACAACCACTCTTACAGAAAAATCTGAAGATTAGCTCGTCTGGGTCAATTTCTTACCAGGTTAGTCAGAAAATTCCACTACCCACCATTGTTAAGTTTACTCACTGTGATTCAATGCTTACTGTTCTGGCATTCATTTGACCTCTTCCATGCCATGTGTCCATTTGCAGTCAGTAGCATCACCAAAGTTGCCATACTACCTGACCTGATCAAGGAGAGTGTGGAAATGAGCAGGGTCACTTTTGTCACTTAACCATACGGCTGGTGTTGGTGAAATCTGGTTGGTATCCCGGGCCAAGACCACACTTACCCGATGTCTCTAGTGATCGACAGGAGTATACTGCATGTCACATTGTGACAACAGAACCTCTGTTAAAAACACACCAAGAATACTGACTTATTCAATGGTTCCTTGCAGCACTACATGTGAGAAGTACAGAGTCAATGTTGTGAGGATGCCACTTTCCTGACTGCTTGGGTCCTTGGAAGAACTCCATACACAAACCTGGAAAAGAAACCTTTCTGCCATCAATAGAAACCTAGAGACGTTCCAGGATTACCATCATTGGTGGTGGATACCCGATTATTAACTATATCCCTGACTATCCATATACATCAGTGAGCATAGAAACTGCCTTATTATCCTACAATCCTACATGAAACTCAGATACTTCCTGCTGGACACGGAGCAGAATCTCTTGTTTTAACTTCATGTCACCCATGTCAAACAGCAAGCAAGAGAAAAGACTGCCAAAGTGACTTCCTCCATTGTATATCCAGAAAAAAAAAGTGCCCAATATCCGAACATTGTGACATTTCACAAGACCTAATCAGCAGTATTCACTTCATAGGACACCTGCTGACAAAACTTCCAAGAATATGTTATGCAGATCCTTCATTTTTCACATCACTAAAAATCAAAGGTTCTGAGAATCAAGCTAACTTCAAGTTCGCAATGACCTGTTCACTGGTATAACTTTTTTCAAAAATGTTTTTAGTCTCTCTGTAGCCCTCCCTAAAGGAAATCTGAAAACACCAAGCAAGTATCAGCTATTTCTTCAGACACACTGCTCTATAGGAAAACCTGGCCAGTTGCTCAGTCATCATTACTGGCACAGAAGGCTTTTACTCACCCTGATATAATAACGAATCCAAAGGAAACACTGTCATCCCCAGGCACTCTCCTTCATCAGCCATTCAACTGCTTTGATTCTTGTGCCTTTTGCTTAAAGGGCTTGTCCACAGCATCATGAGTCATTGAAAATGCTATCCCAAGACACACAGATCCCTCTATATCATGTTCTTGCAACTGACAATAAGGGTAAAGTCATGGGTGCTAGACGGCTTCCCCCTTCCTTCCTTGCCTTCACAAATATGCACAAAGCACAGGCACCACATAAAGCATGGACCTCTCCATCATTTACCTGTACCTATGGACATCTGACTGCTGCTATGATGGGTGCCCACACATGTTACCTCCTGGAAACTGGTGAATTCAACAGGATGGCCTCACGTGGTTCATTGTATGGGGGTTCTGGACAGGTCACTGGAAAAGTTAACCAAGATAAGTCATCCTTTATTGCTCCCTTTTTTATGTTTACCTGTACAATCTCCATGGCATCAAATCATCCAGAAATTTTGGCCATCATCAGACCCCTTCTACCCACCGATATATATTGCCCATGCAACAGTACATGGACAATTCTGAGGAAATATTTGCCTAATTGCTGCAGGGCTTGTCATGCATACTGCTCATTACAGTGGGGTGTTACCCCAGTTTCTTGACTTCTGGGGTTGGTAGAAAATGCATTAGATCTGTGAGCAGGAATGCAAAAGAACCTGATACTCATTCAAATAACCCAGACATTGAGCACCACACTTAAAAGATAAAGAAGAAACAACGGAGATGTGCTATGAAAAAAATGTATACCGGAAATAAAGTCTTCAGTGTTATTTGACATCAGTTCTGAACTACACTACCTAAGCTGTTCAGATGACAAGCATCCAGATAACTGAGAATATCTCATTATGCAGACCCTCCTCAAATCCACCTTCATCCAGAAGATCATGTGATCCTCTGACTGGCATAATGACAGTAATTCTTACCTGACATTCACTAGAGATTTTTTTCAATTTCAACTATGATTCACTTTGCTGTCTTGAAGGGTACTAGAGAAAAAAATGGAGAAGGTGGTGCTGGTTAATATGCATTTCAGTGCAAAAAAAACCCCACCATGGTGTGCAAGGATAAATTCAAATAGACACTGGGACGATTATCAAGAAAACAATACTATCCCATTTCCAACCTATACTAAGTGGACAACAGCAAATTGTGCTATTCAAATTACTGTATAGTCATGGTCGCAGGGATAAGACAATCCTAGGGAAAATCGCCTCTTCAGATCTCACCAGTTGGGCACACATTTGAACCCAATAATTTCCAGTGTCCTGCGACAAATATTAGCATGCCTGAGGAGTGTACCCTTTCTGATCTAAGCAACTGAATTTCATGGGAGCCCCTGGGAATTCTTTGTCCATTAGGCATACAAGTAGAGGTCATGGACCCTCATCACTGGGCTATGCCCAATCACATGCAGTAGTGTGACTCATTGACATCTATAGGCTGTGAACATGACATTGGAGAATACTGATTTAGATCAACTGGACTCTTTCTTGCCCATCAACACTGGCACAAAAGATTTTCATTCAATCCTGATATCAGAATGTACTCAGGAGAAACCTGTCACCCAGAGTCACTCATTCTCATCCCCATGTCATGCTCAAACATTCCTGTGTTTCATCCTCAGGAATCAGAATTTCATTGGTTTGGAGGAAAAGCAATTCCTAGAAACAGGTTCACTCAATATTCATTATCCTGCACACTACAGAAGGGCAAACTCATCCGAACTGTATAGACACATTACCCCCTCCTCATAACATCGGCCAACATCACCCAAAGCATGGCCACAGCAACGCCCATCATCCCTTATCACAGTCCATGGAGATCCCTTGTTTGGTGCTACGAGGGAAGCCCACACCTGCACGTGCTTGGAATCTGGGTATGTGCCATGGGATCACTCATTTTCTAAGACTCACACTGACTTCCAGACCACTCCCAGGAACACATGCATAAATAATGTGTCCTTTACTAGTCATCTTCATGCACCCACCTCCACAATCTGCATATCATCTTATCACTGGGGGACAATTATCAATACCAAACTCATCGTACATGACCACACACCACACAAGTGGATGTTCTTGAGGAGATACCTGATAAATTGCTTCAATCCATGTCTCAAGGACATACCCTAAGTACATGGACCCTAGTCCCTTTTATTCTTCTATTTTGACTAGTATGATATGTGAGACCTAGTTTCAGGATTTCCATGGGACCAGATACTCCCTGATGAGAACAAGAAGGCACTGAACAGCACACTTCCCAAAAAAAGGGCAAACCACGAGAGCTTTGCCAGCAGTACTCAAATGTATGCTAGAAAAATGGCTCTGAGGCGAACTTAGAAAAAAGCTCTAGACAATACACTATCAAGTTGTAAAGTAGATTGGACCCAGGAAACATGGAAGATATTTCCTTATGCACACACACAGGACCTCTGCCTACATATGGAGAGTCACATGGTCCCCAGTGAGGTATTAGAACCCCGATTCTTACCTGACATTTGTTTTTGTTCTGGCCACAGTCTAAAACACCCGAGGTCTCTCACAAGGGAACCTGGAACAAAGATGGAGATGATGGTGTCCCTGCAGAGATGAGCATGTTCCTCCCTCCACAAACCAGTGGGTGACACTGGAAACTTACCTGGATGCAGAGATGATGGTGAGAAAAATATCACTCTCTCCAAAGTTGAACATCTTCTACTTGGATACCTGTAAACTCTTCTATGCTTCCTACTCCCCAGCTCAACATTGACAAGCAAAAAAGCGTGACAGGATCCATCCTTCAATGCTCACATTTCAGCATCCATGCAATCTGCCCCATATACTAATAGAAAACCTCTCTGAACTAACTCCCTTCAAATCAAACAGTGGCCCTGGAATGTGGACAGACACCTTTATCACTTACCTGTGCACGAGAGGGTGGTGTGTCTCTGTTGATGCTCTAGGCCCAAACCCACACTTACTGAAGTCTCTGGAGATCTGCATGAGATCCCTGGAAGCCTCAATGACCTCAGAATCCCTCTGTAAAACATATGAGTAATACCATGTTATGCCAGTTCTCTTTGCACCTAAAAGAGTGACAATTTAAGAGGTTGCTGCAATTATTTGTTTTTTGCAGGCAAGATGTGTCTCTACCTGTTTCCATGTGAAAACTGACAAAGCCTAGTAAGAGAAATCTTATTCCCCTGAAAAGTAATCTACAGAAGTCTCAAGGACCAATATCCATAGTGGTACTAATCTGGACATTATCAAGGATCCTTGCTTTTCCATATAAGATAGCAAGCACAGAAAATGCCTGTGAGACAGATACTCCACATGAGAATGTGTTGCTTGCCAGTAGTTCTTGGGAAAAGACTCTTATTTCACCTTCCTTTTCACACATGTAACACAGCAGGGAAACACAAGGGTACCCAAGGGCGGGTTTTGCCTACAGCAGCCATGGTCTAAAGTGCACCATGGAAACATTAGGCACATCACAATATGCACATACATTGGCATCCATAGGAATGTGGATGATACCTTGGTCTCAAAAGAGGTAACAGTATCTGCTTTTACCTGACATTTCCATGATGCTTCAAAAATGGGCATTCTTATGAACTCATCAAAAGAACTTGGAAAAACATGGAAAAGATGATGGAATCAAAACCTGTGAGCATCTTGGTGCACCTGTAAATCACTCAATGACACTTGACGCTTACCTGGATGATGGGGGTGTTTGCCAGCAGAAGAATCTCACTGCCAAAATCGAACCGCTCCTAGGTGGAGGCCTACAAAGTTTCATATGCTTACTATTGAAAGGTGGTGTCTCAAAAGAACAAAAACCTGAACAGGGTCACTCCTTCAATCCTCTGTGATTCAGAATCCATTTTACCTTAACAAACTCAAGTGTACATTCACAGAGAGCAGTGTTTTTGATAACTCCATGTCTGTGACCTGAACACCTTTGAATGGGAGATGGGGCTGAGAATGCCAAGGGACACTTTCTCACCTACCTGTCAATTTGAAGGGTGAAGAACTTCACTGGTAGCTTGGGCCTAATCCCACACTTAGCTGATGCATCTATGGATGTTCCAGAGTACACTGGTTGCTGCTCTGTGCTTCTGAATTCATTGTTTCCTTGGTCACCTGCACTCAAAGCATAGGATTATCAGCCAACCATAACTCAACCATCACATACCAAAATATTAGAGATCACCTGTCTGATGCTACAAAGCAAGCCAATGCTGGCATTTACCAAAAACCTGCTGATGATTGACAAGATGATCTCTAAGACTCATTGTGAATTCTGGACACCTCACTGGAAAGAATACCCAAGAAAACCTATCAATTATCAGAGACTTTTCCATGTACACGAGGAAAAACTGCATGCCACCATGCAATTTAGAATCCATTGCCAAAGAGACATTCCACCATTGTGTCCATGAATGAAGTATGCAGCATGAAACGACACTTTCATCCATATAACCTACCAAAAAGCTCCAATTCATAACACAGGGTCCACCGTGACAATGACCTTAGTATTGCCCCATGCATCCCCCTACTCAAGTATGAAAAGCACAAGACCTGCAGGCTGAGAGTCAACAGCACCTGCAGGTCCCTCACAAGATAAGAAGGTACTAAAAAAAATTGCTAAATAAAAGGAGACCTATTAGATTTTTCATTGATAGTCAACCCTACTCCACAAAAAATGGTTCTGAAGGAGGATGTGGCAATATCTCTCAACCTTACACTAGCCTACGCCTTCAGTGGACACTAGCCCAGAAAACATGAGAACACAGGCACATGCTCCTGAAAACTTCATGTATGAGGAAGGTCAGAAGGCCAGAACATGCCACCACCAAGTTATCACCTGAGTTTCTGTGCACTGACTTCTCAGCACCTCTGCCCTCTCTCTCCAAGAGAATTTAGAGAAAACACATAGAAGAGATTGTCAGTGTAGAGTTTCTGAGCATTTCTGTCCTCTATAAAACAGAGTGACATGTGAAACATATCTGGATGCTGCAGTAACTGAAAAACAATCCTTTCCCGTGAAGCCAAACACTTTTAAGTGGACACCTACAAAATTTCCCATGTTTACTGCTCTATGGGCAAGGTTACAGTAAGTGCAAAAACCCTGGACAGACTCATGTCTTCAATGGCCACCATTTTGGCAGCCATTATGTATCAAATGTGTCAAGTGACCCCTCACAGACACTAACAACACCAAGGATGCCATGCTTTCTGACCTGAGTGCTGTGAATATGGGAGGGAGCCAGGAATGCTCCCTTCATCACTTCCCTGTGCACACGGAGGAGTGAAGACCTACTTGGCCACCTGGCACCAAGAGCACATATACCAGGTATCTGTAGGGATCTCAATGAGTATGATGCATGCCTCACTGTGACAGCAGGATTCCTGTGAACAACACATCACAAATACTGAGTTAGTCCATGAATCCTTGCACCAGCACATGAGACAATTCCACAGGGCACCACGTTTATTGGAGACCTCACTTACAACATACTTGGACCTTCAACATTTCCATGGAGAAAGCCAGGTAAGAGAAATTATTCTCCCAAAATGGAACACTGCTGAAGTTCAAGTGTTATTATCCATAGTGGTAGACACTTAGATATTAAAAAGAAGCTCTGCCCCCCCATACACAACAGTGTGAATGGAAAAACCGCTTAATGGGCCAGCATCTTACATGAAAATATGATGCTTACATGTAAATATTGGAAAAAGTCCACTGTTTTACCTTCATTGTCACACATGTCAAAATGCAGGGTAGAGACTCGACTGCCCATGGGCCCTTGTCCAGTATTAACAGGAACAGAAGAAGGTGTCATATGGATGAAGGTTGCATGTCTCATAAGACTTGATCACCAGCCAGGAGCTTCACAGACTACCTGGTGACAAAACATGACAGCAACATGTTAGGCTTAGGGTCCTTTTGAACCTAAGAAATATCAGGCCCCAAAAACTGGACCAAGGTCACTCACCTGACCAATAGCAACTCGACTCCAATAAATCCTCTTAATCACTGAGCATACCTTCCTGAAAAAGAGTCTAACCATATGCAAAACTATGTCACTCAGCATGCACTTTGCTCTGCAAGAACAGGGGGCCCTTTCTGGGGCCATCACCAGTAGCATCAAAGGCTTTCAAAACACACTGATGCCAGATATAATTCCAGGGGAACACTAACTTCCTGAGGCCCTCATTCTCACCATATTGCCTCTGACAAGATTCCTTAATTTCTGTTCAGAACTCGGGTCCACCACAATGCCTTGAGACAGGGAGAAAGGGTCCCTAGAACACAAGCATATCTCAACATTCATGCTCATCCTGCCATACAAAGGTAAAACTCAAAGTCCCTGGATTGGTTCAGTCCAACTTCATCACTTCTCTGAGACACTGCACCACAGGCACAGCCACTACAACCAATCACCTCTCTGGTGTGATGAGGGAATCCTAAATATAAGATTGACCCTGAACTTGTGGATGTGCAATGGGATGGTCTGTCTTGGCTCACCATGAGAACAACACACACACTGGAACACACGCACTGGAAAATCTATTTTCTACTGATCTATTTTCCATGTGCACTGGCACAATACCCACATTAATGTGTCAGTTAGGTTCTATTAACACTACCAGGTTGCTTCCATGTGCCACACATTAGCCATGCAACAGGAAATGTACACTTCTGAGGAGCTATCTACTGAAAGGCATAATACTATCTCATGGACCCACCCTACAACAATGAACTATAGCCTGGGTTATTCACCAAGTGGAACCATTATGAAATGCAGGGCATCTGCAGCCTGGAATTCAAAAGTATCTGGTGCTCATACAAGAGCAAGGAGGCACTGCACACCACAGTTGCCAAGTAAAAAGGAAAACATCACATATTCTCTATAAGTACCCTAATCTGTACCTGGAAAAATGGATCTGAAACTGTCCTGAGTGCTACACTAATCATCACCACATTCCACCTCAGGAAACATGAGAATCACTTGTTACGCTCAGCGCAGATCATGCGCCAGGACACAAAAGATTCCACATTCCCAACGAGTTACCAAGACCCTGATTCATATCAGACTTTTGCAGGAGGTTCAGATCATGAACTTCTCACCATCGCTCTCCTCTCCTGAAGAGAACCTGGAAACAACATGGAGAAGAGTGTGTCAGTGTGGAGCTGATGAGCATTTAGGCGCACCCAAAAACCATTGAGTGGCACTGGAAATTTACTTGCTTGGTGGAGTGGTTACCATGGAAACAGTCCTGTCTCTAGATCAAAGAACTGCTTGTAAGTGGATATCTGCAAACTCTTCTGTGCTTACACTCCCAAGGCAGGACTTCAACAAGACGAAAACCTGGATAGAATAACTTCATTTCTCCCCTTTGTTATTCATTTGACTTCACTTATGCCAAGTGTCTTCTCATGGTTAGTAATATTACTGAGGACTCCATCCTTTCTGTGATGAATACCTTTAAATCAACAAGGGGGATGGGCATGTCAAGGGAAACTGTTCTCACTTACCCATACTCAGCAAGTAGTGAAAACTATTAGATGGCTTGGTGCCAAGTCCAGACTTACCTGATATCTGTAGGATCACCATGAATACATTGTTGCCCTCACAGTGCCATCAGGAACTCCACATAAAAGGGATGTGGAATACTGAAATAGACCGTATCCACCTCTACCAGTACACATGAGAACTGTGAAGGTCACTGTGTTTGTCTGAGGAGCCCACTTACTTTACTACATGGTTCCTTGGGGACCTTCATGCACAAAGCCTGAGAAGGAAAGGTTTCTCCCTGTAATAGGAACTGATAATAGTTCCAAGGGTCAATAAGCATAGCGGTGCAAAACTCTCTATTCACAAGAAAACCTGCATCTTGATATTCAGGACAGTTCACATGGAAATCACCTTAGGGGGCTGCAATCCTACATAAATATGCAGGGATTGCCAATAGTCATTATGAAAATGCTTGTTTTACATCTTTGTCACACATTTTAAACGAGCTTTTCCTGGCTAACGGTGGCAACATCTCTCAAGACCTGAACAGCAGCTGAGCCTTTTGCAGGATACCCAGGGGCAATACTCAGCAACAACAGGACAGGAGCAGGCTTCTTTTCAAACTCTCAGGGAAGATCAATCAGGACCCTAAAAGCTAGCTATGTCTACAGTAGGTCTTACATGAACATCACCTGTTTCAAATCAAAACCTTCTCTCATTGTACCTAATACCTACACAGAGGGATGTCTGACAACATTTCAAACAGCATTTGAAAACTTCTTGGCTTCCTGAAATTCTCCTGAATGAAACCAGGAAAAAAATTGGATATGAAGGTGTCAATGTAGTCTATGACCACATCAGTGCATTACAAAACTCCTGAGTGACACTGAAAATGTACCTGGAAGTTGGGAAGATAAACAGGGAGAGTTCTGTCCCTGAGTTGATTTGACCCAAATGGACAACTCTCCTATGCTTACTGTTCCTCAAAAACGACCAAAGCAAGCACAAAATCTTTCACAGAATCACTTCCCAAGGCCCATTATTTTGGTATCTATTTGACTGTGGTCAAGCTAAGTGTCCCTGCAAAGACAGCAGCATGCCTGAGGACACCAGCCTAGGTCACTTAATCAAGGAGTGAGTGGGAATGCCCAAAACAAACGTTCTCACTTACCCATTCATTGTCGTTTGGGAATCCTCTTTGCTGGCTGGGACCAAACCCACACTGGCCTCGTGTCTCTAGTGATCTATAGGAGTATGTTGCACACCACACTGTGACATCAGGATCCCTCTGTGACATCAGGATCCCTCTTAAACACAAATTAGAAATACTCATTTAGTCCATGTCTCCTT
>RJWM01027719.1:0-26491 GCA_004363535.1 Dasyprocta punctata | reverse complement strand
GTCATCAAGATTTTTACCTACTCTGTCTTCTAGCAAGTTTAGTGTCTCTGTTTTTATATTCAGATCTTTGATCCATTTTGACTTTATTTTAGTGCATGGTGATAGGCATGGATCTAGTTTTAGTTTATGGCATATAGAAAGCCAGTTTTTCCAGCACCATTTGTTAAAGAGGCTATCTTTCTTCCAATGTACGTGTTTGGCCCCTTTGTCAAAGATGATGAGGTGGCTAAGTGTGTTTGTAGTTGTGGCTGTATCTTCTAATGTATTCCATTGATCTTCAGGTCTGTTTTGATTCCAGTACTATGCGATTTTATCACAGTAGCTTTGTAGTATAGTGTCAAGTTGGGGATTGTTATGCCTCCTGCCTTAACTTTGTTGCTCAGAATTGCCTTTGCTCTTCTAGGTCTTTTCTGGTTCGAGATGAATTTCAGGAAATCTTTCTCTAGCTCGGTGAGGTAGGCAAGTGGTATTTTGATTGGAATTGCATTAAATCTGTATAATAATTTTGGGAGAATGGCCATTTTCATGATGCTTGTTCTTCCTATCCTTGAACAGGGAATATCTTTCCATTTTCTGAAATCTTCTTCGATTTCCTTCTTTAGAGTAAGGTAATTTTCACAGTATAGATCTTTTACTTCCTTTGTTAGATTGATTCCTAAGTATTTCATCTTTTTAAATGTTATAGTGAAGGGTGTGGTTTCCCTTATTTCTCTCTCAGTGACTTTGTTGATTGTGTACAGGAATGCTATTGCTTTTTTGAGCGTTGACCTTGTATCCATCTACATTACTGAATTTGGTTATTACTTCTAGAAATCTTCTAATGGATTTTTGGGGGTCTTCTATGTAGAGTATCCTATGGTCTGCAAATAATGATAATTTCACTTCTTCCTTTCCTATTCTTATTCCCTTTATTTCTTTCTCTTGTTTAATTTCTCTGGCTAATATTTCGAGAACTGTATTGAATAGGAGTGGTGATAATGGACATCCTTGTCTTGTTCCTGATTTTAGGTTGAAAGTTTTCAGTTTTTCTCCATTTAGTAAGACGTTGGCTGTTGGTTTATGTTATATAGCTTATATCAGGTTGAGGTAGGGACCATCTATTCTGATTTTCTGTAGGGTTTTTTATCATGAATCGGTGTTGGATTTTGTCACAAGTTTTTTCTGCATCTATTGAGATGATCATGTGATTCTTGTCCTTGGCCCTGTTGATATGGTGTATTACATGTATTGATTTCCGTATGTTAAACCATAACTGCATTCCTGTGGTGAATCCCACTTGATCATGATGTATAATCTTTCTGATAACTTGCTGTATTCTATTTGCCAGTATTTTATTGAGGATTTTTGCGTCTATGTTCATGAGGGAGATTGGCCTGTCATTTTCTTTTTTGGTTGGGTCTTTCACTGGTTTTGGCATTAGGGTAATACTTGGTTCCAGGAATGAGTTAGGAAGACTTACTTCCCTTTCGATTTCATTGAAGAGTTTGAGGAGTGTTGGCATTAAGTCTTCCCTAAATTTCTTGTAGAATTCAGCAGTGAATTCATCAGGGCCTGGGCTTTTCTTTGTTGGTAAGGTCCTAATTACATTTTCAATTTCATTAGCTGAAATTGGGTTATTCAGCAGTTTTACATCTTCTTGATTCAGCTTTGGTAATTCATAGGTTTCCAGTAATCTGTCCATTTCTTCTGTGTTATCAAATCTGAGTAAAGGTTTTTGAAGTAGGTGTTGATGATCTTCTGTATTTCCACAGGGTCTGTAGTGATTTCACCCTTTTCATTTCTTATTCCATGAATCTGAATTTTTTCTTTCCTCTTCTTGATAAGGTTGCCTAGGGTTTTATCAATTTTATTTACTCTTTCAAAGAATCAACTCTTCAATTCATTAATTCTTTGTATTGTTTTCTTAGTTTCAATTGTATTAATATCTGCTTTAATCTTAATACTTTCCTCCCTTCTTTGGGCTTTGAACTTGACTTGCTCTTCTTTTTCTAGAAGATTGAGGTGCAGCATTAGGTTGTTTATATGTGTTCTTTCCATTTTTCTAATGTGGGAGTTTAGTGCTATGAATTTCCCTCTGAGGACTGCTTTCATTTTATCCCACAGGTTCCGGTAATTTGTATTTGCATTTTCATTCCATTGTAGATATTGTTTAAGTTCTTCTTTAACTTCTTCTGTGACCCATTGGTTATTTAGGAGAGTATTATTTAATTTCCATGGGTTTATGCAGCTATTGCAGTTTTTTTTTGTCATTCATTTCCGGTTTTACTGTGCTACAGTCAGATAATATCCATGGAATTATTTCAGTTCGTTTGCATTTACTTAAGCATGTTTTATGGACCAGTATATGATCTGTTTTAGAGAGTGACCCATGTGCAGCTGAGAAGAATGTGTATTCTGATATTGATGGGTGGAATACTCGGTACACATTTACTAGGTCCATTTGTTCACAAGTTTGATTCATTTCTGCTATTTCTTTGCTGATTTTTTGTTTGGTTGATCTATCTCTCTGTGACAATGGGGTGTTAAGGTCCCCTGTTATACCTGTATTATTGTTGGTTTGGTTTTTCATGTCTATTAAGAATTGTCTTACATAGTTGGGTGCTCCCATATTCGGTGCATATATATTTATGATTGTAATCTCTTCCTCTTGAAGTTTTCCTCTAACAAGTATGTGGTGACTTTCTTTATCTCTTTTGATCATTCTCGGTTTGAAGTTTGCATCTTCTGCAAACATAATAGCTACCCCTGCTGTTTTTGGTGTTACTGTTGCATGGAGTATTGTTTTGAAGCCTTTGATTTTTAGTCTGTGAATTTCCTTTTGAGTGAAATGTGTTTCTTGTACACAGCATATTGTTGGACTTTGTTTCTTAACCCACTCTGCTAGTCTGTTTCTTTTTATTGGTGTGTTGAGACCATTTGCATTGATTGATATAACTGATATATACTGGCTCATCCCTGTCATGATATCTTTCTGTTGTTGGTTTTCTACATTTTCTGTTTAATTATTTGCCCTGCTTAGTGGTTTCCTTTGGTTGTTATTCTTAAGATTGTGGCTATCTTTGTCTCTTTCTAGGGTGTCTCTCAGTACTCTTTGTAGTATTGGTTTGGTGGCCATAAATTTCTTCAGTTCTTCTTTGTCATGGAAGTATCTTATTTCTCCATCAAATTTTAAGGATAATTTTGCAGGGTACATCAGTCTGGGTTGAAATTTGTTTTCTTTCAGGATTTGAAATACTTCACTCCAAGCTCTTCTTAACTTAAAGGTTTGTGTTGAGAAGTCTGCCATGATCCTGATAGGCTTTCCTTCATAGGTGATCTGTTTCTTTTCTCTGACAGCTTTTAGTATTTTGTTCTTGTGGTATATTTCTGAGAGTCTAATTATTATATGTCTGCATGAAGATTTATTTTGGTTATGGTCAATTGGAGTTCTGTATGGCTCAGTTACCTGTATTTCAGATTCTCTTCCCTTGTTTGGAAAGTTTTCTGCTCTTATTTCTATGAATAGTCTTCGCAGGTCATTAGTATTGACCCCTGCTTTTTCATTCATGCCTATTAATCTTATGTTATTTCTCTTGGCATCGTCTTGCAGCTGTTGAATTGTTGTTTCTTGG
The DNA here is from genome assembly GCA_004363535.1 of Dasyprocta punctata. Lineage (NCBI taxonomy): Eukaryota > Metazoa > Chordata > Mammalia > Rodentia > Dasyproctidae > Dasyprocta > Dasyprocta punctata. The sequence continues at coordinate 22,880 of RJWM01027719.1, read as the reverse complement.
TTCCTTCCTATTTTTAGGAGATCTTTTCTTTCATGGTCATGATCTCCCATGCTGTCTTCAAGATCTGAGATTCTATCTTCAGCTTCATTTAAGCGGTTTTTCAAAGTTTCCATGGAATTTTTCATTTCCTGCATTTCCCTTTGCATCTGTTTCATGCATTCTGTTTGTGTCTTATATCGTTCATTCAATGTTTCCAACATTTTCTTAAGTTCTTCTATTTTTTTATCTTGCTCTTCTTTAGATACACACATTTCTTTAATAATGATTCTCATTTCATTTTTTAGCTGAGATAATTTTTCTGATTTGAATTTCTCTATGGCTTCATCAAGCTGTTTCTTTACTGCATTTTCTATCATTTCAGAAAGTCCAGTTGTGTGACTCCCACTGTGTTTCATTTCAGTGTCTCTCGGGTTTGTTCTTTGTGGTCTGGGGGACTGAGACAGCCTCTTGGTCTTTCGTTTTGTCATTTTCTTCTAGAACCTTTGTGGCTCTGTGTCCTGCGAGGCTGACTGGGTGTTCTCCCGTGGCTTATGCTGAGTCATGGGTTGTGCTGTGTCCCAGGACCTGGTAGAGCTTGATTCTGTGTGCAGCAAGTGAGGGCAGCCTCCCGGGGCATGCAGGTGGAGCTTCTGCCTTAACTGGGTGGGAGCCAAGGCCTTCGGGTCCCAGGGAGCTAGGCAAGGTGTACCTGGGAGTGTGATGCCACCTGGACCCTGAGTCTGGCTGCAAGGAGTTCAGAGCAACAGTTGTGCCAGGTAAGCCTGGGCGAGTCCCAGGCCTACAGTGCTGGGGCCTTGCTTCTGGCTGGGCGGGTCCTGCAAGCCCTTGGAATGCAGCACACAGGCCACTCCGCTGAAGTATGGAGCTCACGTGTGCTCTGCACTCTGGTGAGGGGAGCCCAAGCTCCCCAAGGCCTTGCAGCTATGCTGGTCAGTCCCTGATGAGCAGCTCTGGGGTCCTGGGCTGAGCTGGGCTGGGCTGAGTACCTTTGTGTCCTGCAAGGCTGGCCAGGCATTCCCCTGAGGGTCATGCTGAGTCTTGGGTTGCACTGAGTTGCAGGACCCGGTAGAGCTGAATCCTGTGTGCAGCAAGTGAGGGTGACCTCCCAGGGTGTGCGGGTGGAGCCTTTGCCTTAACTGGATGGGGGCCAAGGCCTCCCGGTCCCAGGGAGCTAGGCAGAGTGTACCCCAGTGTGTGATGCCACCCGGACCCTGGGTCTGGCTGCAAGGAGTTCGGAGCAACATTTGTGCCAGGCAAGCCTCCTATTCAGTATAGTTCTGAAAAGATTAGCCAGAGAAATTAGACAATAAGAAATAAAAGGAACAAAAATAGGGAAAGAAGAAGTTAAATTAGCATTATTTGCAGATGACATGATACTCTACTTAGAAGATCTCCAAAACTTCATGAAAGGACTTGTAGAATTAAAAACCAAATTGAGTAGTGTAGCTGTGTACAAAGTCAACACTCAAAAATAACATATTTGTATGCAAATGCCATACTCACTGAGTCAGAAACCAGGGAAACCAAACCTTTTACAAATGTATCCGAAAAAATTGAATACTTACGAATAAATCTGACAAAAGAAGTAAAAGGTATATACATTGAAAATTACAGTACTGTGAAAGAGGAGATTGAAGAGGGTATCAGAAATTGGAAAGACATCCTTTACTCATGGGTAGGAAGAAATAAAATAGTGAAAATGGCCATACTCCCAAAATTGTTATGCAGATTTAATGAAATTGTGATCTAAATACCAACACACACATCACAAAATTAAAAAAAATTCCTAAAATGCAATTGCAAACAAGATACCTAGAATAGCAAAAACAATTCTGATCAACAAACGCATGGCAGAGGGTGTCACAATCACTGATTTGAGATTGTACTACAAAGCTACTGTGATAAAATCAGCATGGTACTGGCAAAAAAAAAAAAAAAAACAGACCCAAGGATCAATGGAATGAATTAGAAATGCAGAAACAACTCCAAATGCACTCAGTCACTTTATCTTTGTCAAAGGTACCAAAGATATTCACTGTAAGAAAGATAGGCTCTTTAATAAATGGTGCTGGAAAAACTGACTCTCCATATGCCAAAGATGAGACCAAAACCCATGTGTATGGATCAAAGATCTAAATATTAAAACAGGAGCACTAAATATGCTGAAAAGAGTATAGGCAGAACTGTTGAATATAGGCATGTAGGCAAAAATTTCATGAACAAGATACTGATTGGATGGGAAATACTACAAAGAATCAACAACTGGGATCTCATTCTACAAAAAGCTTTTGCACAGTAAAAGCAATCACCAACAGAGTGCAAAGACTACCCACAAAGTGGGAGAAAAGTTTAGTCAGTTGTCCCTCAGGCAAAGGACTTTTATACCTAGACCATACAAAGAACTGAAAAAAATCAGACCCCCCCCAATTTAAAGGTAGAATCCAAAAATGGGCATCTGAGATGAATACACACTTCTCAGATGAAGAAATACAAATGACAAGTAAATATATGAAAAAATGTTCAACACCACTGGTCTTTCCAGAAATACAAATTATACCACTGTTTAAATTCCATGTACTTAAGAAAGACTGGCTACCTTCTAGAAATTAACCAATAACAAATGCTGTATTGACTGTGGGGGGAAAGGAGCCTTTCTTCACTGTTGGTGGGAGTTCAAAGTTGTACAACCACTGTGGAAATCAGTGGGAAGTTTTCTCAGAAAACTAGGATTAGAGGTCCCTTTTCACCCAGCTATTTCCCTCCTGGGTATCTTCCTGAATGAATTAAGAACATCATACCACAATGATATATGGTCACCCATGGTTATAGCAGGACAGTTTGTGTTAACTAAATCTTGGAAACAACCCAAATGCCCATCAGCCAAGGAATGGATAAAATGATGCACGGTTTTTTTCATACAAAGGAGTGCTACTCAGCCACAAAGAAGGATAAATTTGAGACATGCCTAGGTGAATAGATATAACTGGAGACCATACTATTAAGTGAAATAAACCAGACACACATATGCATATACCTCATTGTCTCTCTGATGTGAAAAATTGAAAGAGTTTAATAAGGATCAAAATGTTCAATAGATATTGTGAAATAGGAGGAAATTTTCAAAATGAAATACAAGGTCCAGCCAGGAGCATGGCCCCAGTGACATACTCCACAGGTGTGTCCTGGCTAATCATGCAGTCCAGAGGCTCTGAACTCCCCCCAGCCAGGTGCAAGACCTCAGCACCACACTCTGGGGGTGCGTCCTAGTTCCTTTTTCCTTTTGAACAATTACTTCCCATTTCACAATATCAATTGTACATTTTGGACCTTATTTACTCTTTCAGTTTCTTATACCAGGGAAACAATATGATGTTTACTTGTGAGTCTGATTTATTTCACTTATGAATGTGGTCACAAAATGCATCCATTTACATATAAAAGTCTCAAGCATATGCTTCCTTGTGTTTGAGTAGTACTTTATTGTATAAAAAGACTGCAACTTTCTTTTATCCATTCCTTGGTTGATGGGCATTTGAGTTGTTTACAAGACCTAGCTACTACAAATTGTGCTGCTATAAATATAGGAGGACATATATCACTGTGGTATGATGTTTATAGTTATTCCAGGAAGATACACAGAAGGGGAATAGCTGGGTCAAATGGGACCTGTTTTTTCGAGGAATCTCCATACTGATTTTCACAGTGGTTGTAACAGTCTGCACACCCAGAAAGAGTGCCGAAGTGTTTCTTTTTCATCACAAACCATCCAGCACTTGTTATTGATTGACTACTTGAAAATAGTCATCATTTCTGGAGTAAGACAAAATCTCAGTGTTAATTTGCATCTCTTGAATGACAAATGATGTTGAGCATTTTTCATATATTTATTTGCCATTTGTATTTCTTCATCTGAGAAGTGTATATTCATCTTACATTCCCAATTTTGGTTTGGGTCTTCGAATTTTGGGAGCATGACTTTTTCAATTTCTTCTTTGTTCTAGATGTAAGTACTTTGAGAGATAATCAGTTAAATTTTTTTGTACCCTGTGGGTTGTCACGTCACTCTGTTGGTGTTATTTTTTGATGTGAAAAGGTTGTTGATTCTTTGAAGTATCTCTTGGGCAATCTGGGGTTTCTTCATGAATGCGAGGGCTAGACCTATGCCTTCAAGATTCCTAACTGTATTTCATCCAGTAGATTTAGTGTTTCTATTTTAATATTTAAATATTTGATCCATCTTGATTTTAGGTTAGTGCATGATGATAGCCTTGGGTCTAGTTTTAGTCTTCAGCACGTGAAAAGCCGGTTTTTCTAGCACCATTTATTAAAGAGGTTATCTCTTCCAGTGAACATGTTCAGTTTTTTTGTCAAAGCTAAAGTGGCTGAGGGTGTTTGTAGTTGTGTCTGCAGCTTTTACTTTGTTCCACTGATCCTCAGGTCTTTTTTTTTAAAACATGCTGATTTTATGACTGTAGCTTTATAGTATATTTCCAAGTCAGGGATTGTGTGACCCTTGCCCTGCCTTTGTTACCAGAATTGCTTTTGGCATTCTAGGTCTCCTCTGTTTCTCAATGAATTTTAGGAATATTTTATCCAGTTCTGTGAGGTGTTAATGGTATTTTGATTGGAATTGCATTAAATCTTTAAAACAATTTGGAGAGTAGGACCATTTTCACAATTTTGTTTCTTCCTATCCATGAGCAAGGTCAATCTTTCCATTTTCTGATATTCTCTTTGATCTCCTTTTTTAGAGTACTGTAATTTTCAATATATAGCTCTTTTACTTCCTTTGTTAGATAAATTCCTAAGTATTTCATTTTTTTATTCTATTGTGATGGGCATGGTTTCTCTAATTTCCCCCTCAGTGAATTTGTTGTTTGTATACAGGAACGCTATTGATTTTTGAGTGTTGACTTTGTATTCAGCTGCACTACTAAATTTGGTTATTAAACCTACCTGTTTTTTTGGTATATTTTATGTTGTCTTCTAAATAGAGTATCATGTCACCTGCAAATAATGCTAATTGAACTTCTTCCTTTCCTATCCTTATTCATTTTATTTCACTCTCTTATCTAATTGCTTTGGCTAATGTTTCCAGAGCCATATTAAATAGTAGTGATAGTGGACATTCTTGTCTAGTTCCCGATATTAGAGTGAAAGATTTCAGTTTTTGACTACCTAGTATGGTATTAACTGTTGGTTTTTCATAGAAGGCTTTTATCAGATTGTTATAAAGACTTTCTATTCCAATTTTCTGTAGGATTTTTATCACTAATGAGTGTTGGACTTTGTCAAATATTTTTCTGCATTAATTGAGATGATCATGTGATTTTTGTCTTTTGCTCTGTTAATATGATGTATTACACTTACTGATTTGTGTATGTTGAACCATCCTTGCATCCTTGGGATGAATCTTACTTGGTCATAGTGTTTAATCTTGTTGATGATTTGCTGCATTTTGTTTGCTAGTAACTCTGATGATTTTTGCATCTATGTTCATTAAGGAGATTGGCCTGTAGTTTTCTTTTTTGGTTGGGCTTGTCTCTGGTTTTGGAATCAGGGTGATGCTTGCAGGAATGATTTTGGAAGCATTACTTATCTTTCAATTGCAATAAAGAGTTTCGACGTTAGCGACATTAGGTCATCTCTATTCTTTTTTTTTTCCAGAATTCAACAAAGAATATAACAGGACATAGATTTTTCAATGTTGGTAAATTTTTAATTACATTTTCAGTTCCACTGACTGATATTGTGTTATTTAGAATTTTTAGATCTTTTTGATTCAGTTTCGGCAATTCCTATGTTTAGGAATCTGTCCATTTCTTCTGTTTTTCATCTTTTTAGAGTACATGTTCTTAAAGTAAATATTGATGATCTTCTGGATTTCTGCAGGATCTGCTGTGATTTCTCACTTTTCATTCCTAATTTCTTTTATTTGAGTTTTTCCTTTCCGCCTTTAGATGATGTTGGCTAAGTGTTTACCAATATTATCTAATTTTTCAAAAACAAACTCTTTGATCCATTGACTTTTTGTATTGTTTTCTTAGTTTTAATTGCATTACTTTCTGCACATAAGTTTATAATTACCTCACTCATACAAACTTTGTGTTTCAGTTTTTCTTCTTTTTGTAGAAGTTTGAGGCTCAAACTTAGCTGTTTATTTGAGTATATTCAGCCTTCCTGATGTGAAAATTCATTTCTATAAATTTCTCTCATAGGACTGATTTCATTGTATTCCATGAATACAAGTATGTTGTATCAGAGTTTCTGTTTATTTATTTTTTTATTGAACAGAAAAAAAGGCACATATAAGAAAGACAAAAAGAAAAAGAGACAAACAAACGATTAGAGTAATGCACAACAGTAACATTATAGGTTTACAAAACAGGATGATAGAAACTTGACAATGGCTGCAATATTGCGTATCATTATCTTCAAAATGGCTGTTTACATTAACAGATATAGACATGTAAAATTCATCTAATCATATGAGTATTAAACAATCTTTCCCAATAACTAATACATTCAGTAGTATGTTCATTTTAGTTATCTTAAATATACATATATACAGATTAATATGCTTTCTTTTTCCCTTCACTCTTTCCCCCTTTTCCCTTGCCAATTACTTTTGCTCTTTCAGCTGTTTTTTACCCTTACATAGTATTATTGCAGATGTTGGATCATATATATTTTTTCAGTTTCTTACACTAGGGAGACAATATGGTACTTACACATGTGGGTTTGATTTATCTCACTTATGAGTATGGTCTCAAGTCGTGACCATTTACTTACAAAAGTCTCAACGCAATCTTTTGTAATAGCTGAGTAGTACTCCATCGTATAAAAATATCACATATTTTTATCCATTCTTTGATTGATGGGCACTTGGGTTGTTTCCAAGATCTGGCTATTACAAGTTGGGTTGCTATAAACATGGGTGCACAAATATCACTGTGGTATGATGTTTTCAGTTCTTCTGGGAAAATGCCCAGAAGTAGGATAGCTGGGTTGAATGGGATCTCTAATCCTAGCTTCTTGAGGAATCTGCACACTGACTTCCACAGTGGCTGCATCAGTCTACACTCCCACCAACAGTGGAGAAGAGTTCCTTTTTCCCCACAGCCCCTCCAGCATTTGTTGTCGGTTGATTTTTTAATCTTGGCCATTCTTTCTGGAGTGAGATGGAATCTCAGTGTTGTTTTAATTTGCATTTCCCGAATGACCAAAGATGTTGAACATTTTTTCATATATTTATTTCCCATTTGTATTTCTTTCTCTAAGAAGTCTGTATTCATCTCAGATGCCCATTTTTGGATTGGGTCCTTGAATTTGAGGGGCCTGATTTCTTTTAATTATTTATATGTTTTAGATATAAATCCTTTGTCTGACGGACAGTTGGCTAAGATATTTTCCAAGTTCATGGGTTTTCTTTTCACTCTGTTGGAGATTTCCTTTGACATGCCAAAACTTTTTAGTAAGATGAGATCCCAGTTGTTGATTCTGGGAAGTGTTTCCCATGCAATTTGATTTTTGTTCATGAACTCTCTGCCTACTCCTATGTCATCAAGATTTTTACCTACTCTGTTTCCTAGTAAGTTTAGTGTCTCTGATTTAATATTCGGATCTTTGATTCATTTTGACTTTATTTTAGTGCATGGTGATAGGCATGGATCTAGTTTTAGTTTATGACATATAGAAAGCCAGTTTCTCCAGCACCATTTGTTAAACAGGCTACCTTTCTTCCAATGTACATGTTAGGCCCCTTTGTCAAAGATGACGAGGTTGTTAAGTGTGTTTATAGTTCTGGCTGTATCTTCTAATCTATTCCATTGATCTTCAGGTCTGTTTTGATTCCAGTACTATGCGATTTTATCACAGTAGCTTTGTAGTATAGTTTTAAGTCGGGAATTGTGATGTCTCCTGCCTTCCCTTTGTTGCCCAGAATTGCCTTTGCTATTCTAGGTCTTTTCCGGTTCCAGATGAATTTCAGGAATGCTTTCTCCATTTCTTTGAGGTAGGCAAGTGTTATTTAGATTGGGATTGCATTAAATCTGCATAATAATTTTGGGAGAATGGCCATTTTCATGATGTTTGTTCTTCCTATCCATGAACAGGGAATATCTTTCCATTTTCTGAAATCTTCTTCGATTTCCTTCTTCAGAGTAATGTAATTTTCACAGTATAGATATTTTACTTCCTTTGTTAGATTGATTCCTAAGTATTTCATTTTTCTGGATGTTATAGTGAAGGGTGTGGTTTCCCTTGTTGCTCTATCAGTGACTTTGTTGTTTGTGTGCAGGAATGCTATTGATTTTTGAGTGTTCACCTTGTATCCAGCAACGTTACTGAATTTGGCTATTACTTCTAGAAGTCTTCTAATGGATTTTTGGAGGTCTTCTATGTAGAGTATCATATCGTCTGCAAATAATGATAATTTCACTTCTTCCTTTCCTATCCTTATTCCCTTTATTTCTTTCTCTTGTCTAATTGCTCTGGCTAATATTTCCAGAACTATATTGAATAGGAGCTGTGATAATGGACATGCTTGTCTTGTTCCAGATTTTAGGTTGAAAGTTTTCAGTTTTTCTCCATTCAGTAAGATGTTGGCTGTTGGTTTATGATATATGGCTTTTATCAGGTTGAGGTAGAGACCACCTATTCCAATTTTCTGTAGGGTTTTTATCATGAATGGGTGTTGGATTTTGTTGAAAGCTTTTTCTGCATCTATTGAGATGATCATGTGGCTCTTTTCCTTGGCCCTGTTGATATGGTGTATTACATGTATTGATTTGCATATGTTGGACCATCCCTGCATTCCTGGGATGAATCCAACTTGATCATGGTGTATAATGTTTCTCATAGCTTGCTGTATTCTATTTGCCAGTATTTTATTGGGGATTTTTACATCTATGTTCACGAGGGAGATTGGCCTGTAATTTTCCTTTTTGGCTTGGTCTTTCTCTGGTTTTGGTATTAGGGTAGTACTTGTTTCCAGGAATGTGTTAAGGAGACTTACTTCCCTTTCGATTTCATTGAAGAGTTTGAGGAGTGTTGGCATTAAGTCTTCCCTAAGTTTCTTGTAGAATTGAGTGGTGAATCCAACAGGGTTGGGGCTTTTATTTGTTGGTAGGGTCCTAATTACATTTTCAATTTCATTAGCGAAATTGGGCTATTCAGCAGGTTTACATCTTCTTGATTCAGCTTTGGTAATTCATAGGTTTCTAGGAATCTGTCCGTTTCTTCTGTGTTGTCAAATTTATGTGAGTAAAGGTTTTCGAAGTAGGTGTTGATGATCTTCTGTATTTCCACAGGGTCTGTAGTGATTTTACCCCTTTCATTTCTTATTGCATGAATCTCAGGTTTTTCTTTCCTCTTTTTGATAAGGTTGGCTAGGAGTTTATCAATTTTATTTGCTCTTTCAACGAACCAAGTCTTCGATTCATTAATTCTTTGTATTGTTTTCTTAGTTTCAGTTGCATTAATTTCTGCTCTAATCTTAATAATTTCCTCCCTTCTTTGGGCTTTCGACTTGACTTGCTCTTCTTTTTCTAGAAGTTTGAGGTGCAGCATTAGGGTGTTTATGTGTGTTCTTTCCTATTTTCTGATGTGGGAGTTCAGTGCTATAAATTTCCCTCTGAGGACTGCTTTTATTGCATCCCACAGGTTCTGGCAATTTGTATTTGCATTTTCATTCAATTGTAGATATTGTTTAATTTCTTCTTTAAATTCCTCTGTGACCCATTGGTTATTTAGGAGAGTATTATTTAATTTCTATGTATTTATGGTTTTCTTCTAGGGTTTTTTGTCATTCATTTCCAATTTTACTTCGCTATGTTCAGATAATATGCAAGGAATTATTTCAGTTCCTTTGCATTTGCTTAAGCATGTTTTTTGGACCAGTATATGATCTATTTTAGAGAATGACCTCTGTGCAGCTGAGAAGAATGTGTATTCTGATGTTGGTGGGTGCAACACTTGGTACACATCTATTAGGTCCATTTGTTCATAAGTTTGATTCAGTTTTGTTATTTCTTTGCTGATTTTTTGTTTGGTTGATCTGTCTTTCTGTGACAGTGGAGTGTTAAGGTCCCCTCCTATAATTGCATTATTGTTTACTTGCTTTTTCATGTCTATTAAGAATTGTCTTACATAGTTGGGTGCTCCCATATTCAGTGCGTACATATTTGTGATTGTAATCTCTTCCTCTTGAAGTTTTCCCCTAACAAGTATGTAGTGACCTTCTTTATCTCTTGCGATCATTTTTGGTGTAAAGTTTGCATTGTCTGCAAACATAATAGCTACCCCTGCTCTTTTCTGGGTTCCTGTTGCATGGAGTATTGTTTTGAAGCCTTTGATTTTTAGTCTGTGAATTTCCTTTTGAGTGAAATGTGTTTCTTGTGCACAGCATATTGTTGGTTTTTGTTTCTTAACCCACTCTGCTAGTCTGTTTCTTTTTACTGGTGAGTTGAGAACATTTACATTGATTGATATAACTGATATGTACTGGCTCATCCGTGTCATGATATCTTTCTCTTGTTGGTTTTCTACATTTTCTGTTTAATTATTTGCCCATCTTAGTGGTTTCCTTTTGTTGTTCTTAAGATTGTAGCTGCCTTTGTCTCTTTCTAGAGTGTCTTTCAGTACTCTTTGTAGTGTTGTTTTGGTGGCCATAAATTTCTTCAGTTGTTCTTTGTCATGGAAATAATCCTTTTTCTCCAGCAATTTTTAAGGATAGTTTTGCAGGGTACATTTATCTGGGTTGAAATTTTTTTCTTTCAGTATTGGAAATACTTCACTCCAAGCTGTTCTTAACTTTAAGGTTTGTGTTGAGAAGTCTGCCATGATTCTGATAGACTTTCCTTCATAGGTGATCTCTTTCTTTTCTCTGACAGCTTTTAGTATTTTGTTCTTGTGGTGTATTTCCAATACCCTTATTGCTATATGTCTGGGTGAAGGTTTATTTTGGTTATGGTTAATTTGGGTTCTGTATGCCTCAGTTACCTGTATTTCAGATTCTCTTCCCATGTTTGGAAAGTTTTCTGCTATTATTTCTGTGAATAGTCTTCACAGATCCTTAGTATTGCCCCCTGGTTTTTCATTTATGCCTATTAATCTTATGTTATTTCTCTTGGCATCGTCTTGCAGCTGTTGAATTGTTGTTTCTTGGTTCCTTACTGTTTTTAAGAGATCTTTTCTTTCATGGCCATGATCTCCCATGCTGTCTTCAAGATCTGAGATTCTATCTTCAGCTTCATTGAAGTGGTTTTTCAAGCTTTCCATGGAATTTTTCATTTCCTGCATTTCCCTTTGAATATTTTCATGTGTTTTGTTTGTGTCTTATATTGTTCATTCAAAGTTTCGATCATTTTCTTCAGTTCTTCTATTTTTTTTATCTTGCTCTTCTTTAGATACACTCAACCGTTCATTAATTATGATTGCCATTTCATTTTTTATTTGAGAGATTATTTCTGATTTGAGTTTCTCTATAGCTTCATTGAGCTGTTTCTTTACTGCATTTCTATCATTTCAGAAAGTTTGGTTTTGTGACTCCCACTGTCTTCCATTTCACCATCTCTTGGGTTTGTTCTCAGTGGTCTGGGGAATTGAGACTGCCTCTTGGTCTTTCATTTTGTCATTTTCTTCTGGAACCTGTGTGGCTCTGTGTTTTTCTAGGCTGACCGGGCATTGCCCTGGTGTGTTGTGCTCAGTCACTGCACTGGGTAGAGCTAGATCCTCTGTGCAGCTAGTGAGGGCATACTCCCGGAGTGTGTTGGTGGAGCCTCTGCCTTTCTGGGTGGCGGGTCAAGGCCTCCTGGTCCCAGGCAGCTAGACAGAGCATACCCCAGAGTGTGGTGCCTCCTAGACCCTGAGTCTGGCTGCAAGGAGTTCAGAGCTTCTGGAGTGCCAGGCAAGCCTGGGCGAGTCCCTGGCCTACATTCCCAGGGCCTTGCTCCTGGCTGGGTGGGCCTGCAAACTCTAGGACCCACTGTGCCAGCCCCTCCACTGAAGAATGGAGCTACCATGTGCCCTGTGCTCTCATGGGCAGAGCTGAAGCTCTCCAATGCCCTGCAGCTACGCTGGCCAGTCCCTGATGAGCAGCTCTGGGGTCCTGGGCTAGGCTGAGCTCAGTACCTCTGTGTCCTGTGAGGCTGGCTGGGCATTTCCCTGGTGGGTTGCGCTGAGTCTCAGGACCAGGTAGAGCTGGATCCTGTGCATAACTAGTGAGGTTGCACTCCTGGAGTGTGCTGGTGGAGACTTCACCTTACTAGGTGGGTGCCAAGGCCTCCCAGTCCCAGGCAGCTAGGTGGAGTGTATCCTGGAGTGTGGCGCCACCTGGACCCTGAGTCTGGCTGCAAGGAGTTCAGAACCTCTGGAGTGCCAGGCAAGCCTGGGCGAGTCCCAGGCCTACAGTGCCAGGGCCTTGCTTCTGGCTGGGTGGACCCGCAACCTCTCTTCATTTATTTGTATTTCAAATTCTTTGTCTATGCTTGGAAAGTTTTCTGCCATTGTTTCTGTGAAGAGGTTTTATTTTATTATGTCTTTTATGATGTCTCCAGCCTTCTCACTCACTCCAATAACTATTACATTTTTTCTTCATCTTGTAGTTGGATTGATGTTTCATGATACCTTGCTATTTGTAAGATATATTTCTTTCCATGGTCACTAGCTGCCATCCTGTCTTCTAGCTCTTATATTGTATCCTTGTCTTCATTGAGTCTGTTGTCTATACTTTCAATGAAGATTTTAATCTCCTGGCCTTCTGTTTCAGTCTGTTACACAGATTTCATTTCTTTTCTAAATTGGACATTTATGGTTTTCATGTCTTCTTGAGTTCCTCTATTTCTTATCTGTGTCTGCATGAATGTCTTTCATTTTGATTATTGCTTCTTTTTGCTCCATAGAGGTGATTTTTTCTGTAGCCTCTTCCTTTTTTTTACTTCTATTGCTATCATTTCAGAAAGTTCCAGTGTTTAGCTTCTGATTTCTTCTGTGTCATTGTGCTTTGAACTTGTCCTTGTTTGACTGGGCTTCTGGGGCTGCATTTTACTTCTGTGTCTTGTCATTTTCTGTTTTCTGATTTTCATTTTATTTTATTTCCTGTATTGATACTTGTAGATTCTTCTTGTAGATAAATTTATTCCTAGTACTGAGGATTCCCTAGAAAATGCTTGTTCCTCAGGGATGTCTTCCAGATGTAGGTAGTTCTTGGTCTTTGTGTCCATCCAAAGAACCTTCCTTCCCAGTGTATTGAGAAGTTGTTGTCTATTTTACTCAGCACCCAATCATTTAGTTCTGGACTATGATGATGATAATAACCCCATACAATCATTGTTATATAAGGGGGTAATTAATTATAACAGGTGTGAAAATCTGGCTAAAGTAATACAGTTAGCAATAACAATAGTCTCAAATGCAGCCTGGCTAGTGACAAACTGTGGTAACTATTAAGCTGATATCTTTAACCATAGAAGCAAATTCTATAGTAATGTAACAGAATTCAACATATACCAGGGAATTGTATGCAATGATTTTCCCCTGTTTTCTGAGTGTTAAGAGGGATTGGGGCTGGTAAGTATGTGCGACCACACGGACCCCAGAGAGAAAATGATGTGCTTTTTGAGAACCCTCCATGTTGGGCAGAGAGGCAGCAACCAGAAGAAACCCCGCCTGCCTCCCTGGTGAGTGTGCGTGACCGCACGGACCCCAGGAAGAGAATGATGTGCCTTTTGAGAACCCTCTATGTTGGACTGAGAGGCAGCAACCAGAAGAAACCCCGCTGCCTCCCTGGTGTGTGTGACTGCACAGACCCCAGGAAGAGAAAGAGATGTGTGTCCCATAGGCCTATCAGCGGGTGGGCTACAAATCAACGACCTCTCCCCCACCCCATAAGCAACCTGCTTGCTCAGAGGACCTGCTAAGTTCATAACAACTAAGGTACATAGAGCAACTAAATGCTTGTATTGTTAGGTTATTTTGCAGGCCCGGTGCCCACAGTCTGAGCATTTCTTGGGTAGATGACATTGTGCAGAGTGGCAAATATGTGGGATTGTCCTCTGTCTTGTCTTTGAGCCCCAATGTTGTTCTCATTGTTTTGCTTAATTTTGTTTAATTTTCATTTCTTTTTTTTCTTCATTTCATATCCTGTTTCTATTGTGTTTTGTTTTTGGTTTGTTTTTGCTATGCCTGATGGAATGGTCAACTATTCTGAAAGTAACAAGATGCAATATAGTAAAAAAAAAAGAGGGATTGGGGCAAGACAGAGAGATGAATGAGGTACAATAAAGGAGGAGCAAGGCTGGAAGCAAAGGATGATTACCCAAGTAATAGGAAACTGGAGGACACAGGAGGGAAAGAATGAAAGAGAAAACAGAGGGGTATTGAAGTGAACCAGTAAGAGAAGAGACAATGTTAACTCAAATGAATGTATCATAAAACAAAGCAAGATATTTGACAAAAGAAAGTAAGATGAATAGAAGAAAACAAAAAGGAAGGCAATACATCTAAGTCATGAGAAAGAGTAAAGGAAAAAGGGACAGAAAGACAAAAAACAGAAAACGAAAATAATCATAGAAAATAAAACAAGACCAAACTAAGCTAAACACTGGCAACAACAACAAAAAAGACCCCAACTGGACTTAGAAAGGAAAATCAATCAAACAAGCACAGAAAAATAAACATTGTAAAATTCCTCTGGTGTTAACAGTTCTGTGGTAAGTCCAAGTCAGATCCCACAAATGTGTTGTGTACTCTGGTCAGTTTTGCAGTGGGACTTGTGCTGGCTATGGGGCTGATCTTGACCTCTGGATGTGGGGGGCTTGGACTGGTGTTCTGTTCCTGGATTTCTCCCTGAACTTTGGTGAAAAAAAAAAGAATGGTGGTCCCACCCACCTGATTCTATTCTATGTGATTGTGTGCAGAAGCAGAAGACTGGTTCACCTAACTAACCAGTTGCTGGTGTGTGTGTCCCTGCAGTGTCCTTGGTGGGTCACTGAGGTTCTTGTGCTAACTCAGGCTGCATGTGTGTGCCCCTGTCACCAGGTACTTGGGACACTGGGGTTCCTGCCTGGGCTGGTCCTGGCCTCACATGTGCATCCCCACTGCCAGGGCCTTGGTGGGTCTCTTGGTTGTTGTTTTTTTAACTGTCTAAATTTCAACTAAAGATCGCAAAACATACAAATGAACAAGAAAATACAAATAATCAAGCTTAATGAAAAGAACAAAACAAAACTGCAGAAACTAACCCTAAAGAAATAAAATTTATGAACGGGCCTCACAAGTAATTTATTTTTTTCTTTGAAGGCAGGGTCTCACTATGTAGTTCAAGGTGGCCTTGATCTCATGGTAATTCTCCTGCCTCAGTCTCCTGAGTGCTGGAATCACAGGTATGCACCACCACGTCCAATCAAGAAATCTAAAAGAAATTTTTAAGGATGTTCAATGAGCTGATCTAAATCGGAAAAATATGCATGAAGAAAAAGAGTATCAGTAAAAAGATAGAAACCTAAAAAAATAACCTAACATTCAGGAACAGAAAAACACAAAAAATGTGCAGAAAAATTTACAAGAGGGGTTCAACAGCAGACTTGATCAGGCAGAAGAATAAGAAAACTAGAAGACGGGTCATAAAAAACCATCCTGTTTGAAGAGTAAAAAGAAAAAGTGAATTTTATTTTTATTTTTTTAAATTTTAAAGAGAATAAAACAAAACAAAACAGAACAAAGTGCATCAGAACAGAATAACTCAAGCAACATAGCACTTCAAAACAAGACAACAGGAAATCAACAGTGGCTACCATAATGCCTCTGTTTTCTTTGAAAGAGTTGTTCATATCTTCACACATAATAAATTCAAACAAAACAGAATAGTATAAAACCAATTAAAACAGAAGAATGAAAGCATTACAGGCCTTCAAAACCAGACAATAGGAAATCAACAATGGCTACCATAATGTTTCTTGTTTTACTCAAAATAGCTGTCCATACCTTCACACATATTGAAATCAAATAATAGAAAACAGACCAAAACCAATCAAAACAATTAAAACCCAAACAATAATATAGGCTTTCAAAACAAGGTGGTAGAAACATAACAAAGGTTTTTATTTTGAATAGTTATCTTCAAAAAAGTTGCTTATATTACCAGCTATAGACATGCAAAATTGATCTAATCCTATGAATATTAACTGTTTTGTTCCAAGAACTAATAGAGTTAGTAGTACAATCATCATAGCTATCTTAAGTGTATATATACAAATTTTTATCTTTTTTCTTTTTCCTTCCTTCTTTTCTCCTTTTCCCTGTCTGATTTATTTTTCCCCTTTGAGCATTTTCTTACCCTTTCACAGTATTTATTGAAGACTTTGTATCTTATTTACTCTTTAGTTTCTTGCACTGGGGAGACAATACAGTATTTACACATATGAGTTTGATTTATTTCACTTATGAGTATGGTCTCAAGTCACATTCACTTACCTATAAAAACCTCAATGTGATCCTTCTTTATAGCTGAGTAGTACTCCATTGCACAAAAGTACCACATCTTTTTTTTTATTTGTTCCTCAGTTGATAAGCATTTAGGTTGTTTCCAAAATTTGGCTATTACAAATTGTGCAGATATAAACATGGTTGCACATATATCACTGTGGTATGATGTTTTCAGTTCTGGGAATATGCCCAGAAGCATGATAGCTGGGTCAAATGGGACCTACAATCCCAGGTTTTGAGGAACCTCCAGATTGATTTCCACAGTGGATGTACTAGGCTACACTCCCACCATAAGTGGTGAAGAGTTCCTTTTTCCCCAGTCTCTCCAGCATTTGGTATTGGGGATTTTCTTGACCTCAGCCATTCTTTCCGGAGTGAAATGGAATCTCAGTGCTGTTTTAACTTGCATTTCTCTAATGATCAATGATGCTGAACATTTTTTCATGTATTTATTTGCCATTTGTATTTATTGGGCTGAGAAGTGAGTTCATCTCAGATGCTGATCTTTGGATTGGGTCTTTGAATTTTGGAGGTCTTAAGTTTTTTTTAAAGTTCTTTATATGTTCTAGACAGAATTCCTTTGTCTGAGACATAGTTAACTAAGATTTTTTTCCCAATTCATGGTTTTTTTTTTCACTCTGTTGGAGATTTCTTTTGCAAAAACTTTTTAATAAGATGAGATCCCAGTTTTTGATTCTGGCAAGCATTTCCTGTGCAGTTTGATTTTTCTTCATGAATTCTCTGCCTACCCCTCTATCTTCAAGATTTTTACCTACTTTGTCTTCCAGCAGATTTAGTTTTTCTATTTTAATATTTAGATCTTTGATCCACTTTAGTTTTAGTTTAGTGCATGGTGATAGGCGTGGGTCTAGTTTTAGTTTTTGGCATATGGAAAGCCAGTTTTTCCAGCACCACTTATTAAAGAGGTTATCTTTCTTCCATTGAACATGTTTGTCAGCTTTGTAGAAGATAAGGTGATTGAATGTGCTTGTAGTTGTGGTTGTATCTTCTAATTGCTTCCATTGATCTTCAGGTCTGTTTTGATTCCAGTACCATGCTGATTTTATCAAAGTAGCTTTGTAGTATAACTTCGTCAGGGATTGTGATGTCTCCTGTCTTGCGTCTGTTGCCCAGAATTGCCTTTGCTATTCTAGGTCTCTTCTTGTTCCAGATGAATTTTAGAAATGATTTCTATAGATCTGTGAGGCATGCTTATGGGATTTTCATTGGAATCATATTAAATATATATGTAACAGTTTTGGGAGAATGGCCATTTTGACAATGTTCTTCCTATCCATGAACAAGGAATGTCTTTACATTTTTTGAGATCCTCTTCAATTTCTTTTTTCAGAGTACTGAAATTTTCACTGTATAGAACTTTTACTTCCTTTGTTAGATTGACTCCTAAGTATTTCATTATTTTGGGTGCTATTTGGCAAGGTGCAGTTTCTCTTATTTTTCTCTCAGTGAGTTTGTTGTTTTTGTACAGGAATGCTATTGATTTTTGAGTGTTTATTTTACATCTAGCTACATTACTGAAGTTGTTTATTACATCTAGAAGTCTTTCAATGTAGTTTTGAGGGTCTTCTATTTAGAGCACCATGTCATCTGTAAATGATGATTTAACTTCTTCCTTTCCTATCCTTATTCCTTTTATTTCTCTCTCTTGTCTAATTGCTCTTGCTAATGTTTCTAGTACTGTATTGAATAGGAGTTGTGATAGTAGACAGCCTTGTCTTGTTCCTGATTTTAGAGTGAAAGTTTTCTGGTTTTGATCATTTAGTATTATGATGGTTGTTGTTTTGTCATAATTGGCTTTTATCAGATTGAGGTAAAGACCATCAATTCTGATTTTCTGTAGGGTTCTTATCATGAATGAGTGTTAAGCTTCATCAAAAACTTTTCTTGAATCAATTGAAATGATCATGTGATTCTTATCTTTGGCTCTATTGATATGGTATATAGTATTTATTGATTATGCATATGTTGAACCATCCCTGCATTCCTGGGATAAATCCCCTTGGTCGTGATATATAATCTTCTTGATGATTTGCTGCACTCTGTTTGCCAGTATTTTATTGAGAATTTTTGCATCCATATTCATTAGGGAGATTGGCCTGTAGTTCTCTTTTTTGGTTGGGTCTTCCTCTGGTTTTGGTAGGAGGGTAATACTTGCTTCCAGGAATGAGTTAGGGAGAATTGCTTCCCTTTCAACTTCATTGAAGAGTTTAAGGAGTGTTGGCGTTAAGTCTTCCTTGAATTTCTTGTAGAATTCAGCTGTGAATCCATCAGGACCTGGGCTTTTCTTTGTTGGTAAAGTTCTAATTACATTTTCAATTTCATAACTGAAATGGTGTCATTCAGAAATTTTACAACTTCCTGATCCAGCTGTGGTAATTCATGTTTCTAGAAATTTGTCCATTTCTTCTGTGTTATGGAACTTAAGGGAGCAAAGATGTTTTGAAATATGTATTGATGATCTTTTGTTTTTCCACACGGTCTGTAGTGATTTCACCCTTTTCATTGCTTGTTGCATAAATTTGAGTTTTTTTCTTTCCTTTTAAAAATAAGGTGGGTTAGGGGTTTATGAATTGTATTTATTCTTTCAAAGAACCAGTTCTTTGATTCTTTAATTCTTTGCATTGTTTTCTTATTCTCTCTTGCATTAATTTCTGCTCTGATCTTTATAATTTCCTTCCTTCTTTTGGCCTTGGGCTTGACTTGCTACTCTTTTTCTAGATGTTTGAGGTATAGCATCAGGTTGTTTATTTGAGTTCGTTCTGTTTTCCTGATGTGAGAATTCACTCCAATAAATTTCCTTCTGAGGACTGCTTTCATTTCATCCCACAGGTTCTGGTAAGTTGTATTGGTATTTTCATTTTAGTGTAGATATTTTTTAATTTCTTCTCTAATTTCCTCTGCTACTCTTTGATTTTCAGGACTGTATTATTTAATTTCCATGTTTTTATGGAGTTTTTGCAGTTTCTTTTGTCATTAATTTCCAGTTTCATGGCCCTATGATCAGATAATATGCATAGGATAGTTTAAATTCTTTTTCATTTACTTAAGCATGTTCTATGGGCCAGTATATGGTCTATTTTAGAGAATGTCCCATGTGAAGCTGAGAATAATGTATATTCTGATGTTGTTGGTCGAAACACTCTGTACACATCTACTAAGTCCATTTATTCACCAGTTGGATTCAGATCTGTCATTCCTTTGCTGATTTTTTGTCTAGTTGATCTGTCTTTTTGTGTCACAGGGGTGTTAAGGTCTCCTGTTATAATTGTGTTATTGCTCATTTGATTATTCATTTCTACTACTATTTGTTTTATATAGCTGGGCATGCCCATATTCGGTGCATATATATTTAAGATTGTTATCTTTTCCTCTTGAAGTTTTCCCCTAACCAGTATGTAGTGAACTTCTTTATCTCTTTTGATCACTCTTGGTTTGAAGTTCACATTTTCTGCGAACAGAGTAACTACCCCTGCTGTTTTTTGGGTTCCTGTTGCACAGAGTATTGTTTTCCATCCTTTGACTTTCAGTCTATGAATTTCCTTTTGGGTTTGATGGGTTTTTTGCATATAGCATATGGTTGGATATTGTTTCCTGATCAATTCTGCCAGTTTGTTTCTTTTAATTGGTGAATTGAGACCATTTACATTAATGGTTATGACTCATATATATTGGCTTATTTTTGTCATGCTATCTTTCTGCTGTTGGTTCTTTACCTTTTAATTGTTTGCGCTGCTTGGTGGTTTTATTCTGTTGGTGTTCTTGAAGTCGTAGTTATTTTTATGTCTCTCTAGAATATCTTTAAGTATTCTTTGCAGCATTGGTTTGGTGGTCACAAAGTTTTTCAGCTGTTCTTTGTCATGGAAATGTCTTATTTCTCCATTGATTTTGAAGAACAGTTTTGCAGGGTACATCAATCTGGGTTGGAAGTCATTTTCCTTTAGGATTTGAAATACTTCACTCCTTTCTCTTCTTGACTTCATTGTTTGTGTTGAGAAGTCTGCTGTGATTCTAATGGGCTTTCCTTTACAGGTGATTTGTTTCTTTTCTCTAGCAGTTTTTAATATTGTGTTCTTACATTGAATTTCTGGGATGTTGATTATTATATATGGGTGTAGTTTTGTTTTGGTTACGGCTATTTGGAGTTCTATGTGCTTTACTTATCTGTATGTCAGTTTCCTTTCCTATGTTTGAGAAATTTTCTGCTATTAATTCTGCAAATTGTGCTTTTATGTCATTTGTGCTGTCACCTTATCTTTTACCCCTATCAATCTTATATTGTTTTTCTTTGCATCGTCTTGCAACTGTTGGATGGTCATTCCCTGATTCCTTGTTATTTTTAAAAGATCTTTCCTTTCCTGTTTACTAGTTGCAATCTTGACTTCTAGGTTTGAAATTCTATCTTCACATTCATTCAGGCAGTTTTGCCAGCTTTTGATGGAGTTTTTGATATCCTGAATATCTCTTTGAATCTGTTTCATTCATTCTAATTCTTTCTTATGTTGTTCTTTCATGGTTTCCATCATTTTGCAATGCTCCTCTATTTTTTAACTATGTCTTCTTTAGATGTGTTCAGCATTTCTTTCATTATGTTTATCGTCTCTTCTTTTACCTGGGATATTATTTCTGATCTGACTTCCTTTACAGCTTCCTGGAGTTGTTTATTTACTTCAGTTGCTATCTTTCAGAAGTTTCAGGTGTGTGGCTTAGACTTTATTCTATGTCCATGTCTCCTAGGCTTGCTTGGGATGTGCTGGAGGTTTGAGATTGCATTTTGCTCTTTCATTTTGTCATTTTCCTGTATTCCCCTGGGACAGCCAAATGCAAAGTGTCAGTTGTTTCCTGGGTTGAGGATGGCTGTTCATACTCAAGGGACTTTCTCCAGTTGATTTGGGCTCATTAGGCAGGCCTTACCTGGTCCCCAGTGGCACTCAGATGATCCCTGATTGAGGGCAGTACACTGGGCAGATTGTCAGCAACCCCACATGGCAAACCAAGATTCCCTGTCTGCTTGGGGTCACTGGGTGGGACCCTACCAGGTTCCGAGCTATTTACCAAAGCTCCCTGACTGGTCTTGCTGGGCAGAGCTCTACCAGGTTCCAAGCAATGTAGCAAAGCTGTGCAGCTAGGTGGTGTTTGCTTTGCAGGCCTTTAGCTCATGCCACTCAGCATGTGGGGGCTCTCTATCTGATTGGAATCACTGGATGGGGCCCAACCAGGAGCTGAGTAATGTTTCAAAGATCCCTGGCTGGCAGAGGGTGGCTGGGGGGGGCCTACCAGGTTCTGAGCAATGTAGCAAGGCTGCTCAACTAGTTGGAGTTCACTGTGCAGGCCCTCAGCTCATGCCGTTTGGCATGAAACTCAACACACAGAGGTTCGCTGCTGTTTGGGGCTCCTGGGCAGGGCCCAACCAGGACCTGAGCATTCCAAAACTCCCCAGCTGTGGGTGTTCACTGGACAAGGCCTACCAGGTTCTGAGCGACTTACCATGGCTGCACAACTAGTTGGATTATGCTGTGCAGGCCTTCAGCTCGCGCCATGTGGCACACAGCTCAGCATGGAGAGGTTCTTCAGCTGTTTTGAAAAAGTGAATTTTAAAATGTGAAGCGAGACTAGGAGACCTGTGATGGCATTGAGTGGACTAATATGCATTATTAATTCCTAGGGGAAGAAAGAGAATGGCATAAAGAGTTTATTTGAAGAGATAATGGCTGAATCATGTTTTAAACCTCAAATATACACAATAAAATGTATTGTAAAATAAGAAATGTCTAAACATTGCTGAAATCTGAGGAAAGAAATGTATCTACAAATTTAAGAAACTTAAGAAAGTTGTATAAGGACAAACCAGAGACACATGAAGATACAGTAGAATAGCACCATCAAAAGTCAAAGGCTAAAAGAGAATACTGAAAATAGCAATTCAGAAGTGATTCATTACATATAAGAGAGTTTCCATAATATTATCACTGGGCTTTGTATCAGAAACCTTGCAGGTCACAACAGGGTGGAATGATATATTCAAAGTGATAGAAGGAAAAACTGTTAACTGAAAATACTATATCTGAAAAAGGGTCTTTTAAAAATGAAGTAAATTGTGAATTTCTGTGGTTCTAGAGTTTAGTGCTTTGGCTTGTCCTCAAGAGGTCAATAGTTTGATCCCCCTTGGGGATACATGCCCATGACTTTGGAGCACAAAAATGAATTAGAAAGTAAAAAACTTTTCAGAAAAACAAAAGTTCAGCGACTTCATCAGCACAAGATTTACACTACAGGAAATAGTAAAAGAAGTCCTTCAAATTGAAACCAAAGGGTGGCAGGGGCTGAGAGTGTAGCTTGTTTCAGGTCTTAAGTTTGATCCACAGCATTGCAGGGCA
>RJWM01027718.1:0-26455 GCA_004363535.1 Dasyprocta punctata | reverse complement strand
TAAGATACTGGCAAATGGAATGCAGCAAATTATCAAGAGGAGTACACAATATGACACAATATGACCAGGTGTAATTCATCCCAGTGATGCAGTCATGGTTCAACATATGCAAATCAATAATTGTAACACATATATTAACAGAGCCTGCCGCGGTCCAGCCGGGCTAGGTCCACAGAGTCCCCGAAGGTGGGCTGAGCGTTGGCGCGTGGATAACACACACACAAACAGCTCGGAGACTGTGTGAATCTGCTTTGTAAGCTCAAACAAGGTGTTATATACCCCCTTTTTGGCCAGGGTCGGAAGTTTAGATAAAAAAAAAAGAAAAGCAAGGAATGTCCCTACAATAACATGGTTTCTATAGTCATATGATTAGTTAGCATAGTCATAAAATGTATACCTAGTTAAAAGCCTAGAAGTATGTTAGTACTATTAACAAGTACTCTCTAATGGTGTCCTTATCTAAAAGCCTATAAAACATAAGAGTACACCTAGCCCTAAATTAACCCCCTTATCTCCCCATTATGTTCCTGCAGTTGCAAGAATGTGGTACCCATCTCATCTCTATAGCAATATATTAGCATCTCTGTAGGGAGGCTCCCAGACAGCCCCAGCCAACTGATCGTTATCATTATCTTTAAGGGTTCCCAAACTTCTGGTCTGATCTTAATCTCGTTAGTCCTATTCAAATGTCAGATCATCAATTGTAAGAAAAAACGTTTTATTGATTATCCCTTTGTTCTTAGGGAGTTTTTATAGTTTGTTTACTGATTTGGTGCACCGGAAAGAAAATAGAAGAAATCCTCTAAACTGGATCAGAGTACAAGTTAACGTTATAGTTCCCCAGAAATGTTAACCCATTCCCGCAAAGCCAATTTTTATGCTGCGGCCTTTTCTTAGAAGACGTCCTCCTTGAAGATCTATCTTCTTCCATGTTTGGACCTTGTCAACAAAACATGGCTAGAGAAGGATGCGGCACCTATTGTCTAAATAAAACTACAAGAAGGTGAGCGTTAGGGTTTAAAGCAATTATGACCAACATTGCAAACTGTTTTACTTCTAAGAAGACTACAAAAGTACATGTTTACACAACATGTAATCAGAAACTGTCTTTTAAGATCTATGCCCCAAAGCATGTCATTTTAAGTAATGGTATTTTGTAGAGATGTTACTAGAGATAGGATGACAAAACATAGGCATTATTTATATTTAAAAACTTCATATTAAAACATTGTTCAAATATAAGCACTATATTAGAATTATTTCTCCATTAGAAATAAAATGACGTGCAAAGTTACGGAGGTATTAAAATCCACTGAAAGACATGTTTTAAAATTATAAAGGGAACTAGATAGAGTGAATACTGCTTTATTCGAAGAGTAGTAGGAATGAAAGTTGGTAATGACAGAGTTCAGACATTTCTGTCAAATTTTTAGTTTTAAGTACTTGAAGCAAGGATAATTTTATGAAAGTAAAATATATAGTTAAATTTTGTTTAATGTTTCCCAATTCAATGAAATATTTTTAATTCATAGTACATCTATTTCTCTTCTAAACACTAACAAACAATAGAGGTTACAAAGATGAGGTCATGATCAATTTATGCTTTATAATTCCCGGCCGTTTAGACATGACTCTTCTATATACTCTTATTTCTATTCATTTAAAATCTAAAAATTCATCATGAAATAATAAAAATGCTCTATAATAAATTTTTCTATGTCAAAATTCTCAGTTATCACTTTATTTTTCTCTTACTTTAAGTTACTGTGACATAACCTGGCTGCAATCAACAGGAAAGAAGAACATGGTTTTTACCAAAATGTCTGAAAATACTACAGAACACTTTTCTTTACTTCTCTACTTCTAAATCAATTCATACAGGAGAAAATCACATAAAAAGTTCTCTGTACTTAGGATATACCAATACCATGAGATGACTTTTCTCTGGAGTCAGAACCCCTAAGAAATCCTTGATTTATTATTTCCCCCTGAAATTCATATGCTCACGAATCAATATGTAAAGAAAACTCTTCTACTGACCTTACTGAATTAGAGCACATATGAAGAAATAGGCATTTAAAAATATTTCTTTAAGGAAGGTGCAATTCAAACCTCAAAAATATTCCAAATTATCGTGCTTGTTTAATTTTTTACCTAGCCCCAGTTAACTTTCTTGCATGAATAATACATGGATTGGAAACACTCTCTCACATCACTTACTTAATTAACTTACCTAACTACTATGCTGTCATGTATTCTCATACACTTTCATACATTTTTCTCAACTATTGATGTCTTTACATCATTAGCAAGAATTCTGGATCAAGATTTACAACAGCATACTCTCTTTGTTTGAATGTGACTCATGCATATTTTTAATGAAGAAATTAAAGACAGAATGTTTAAAATTCTAAAGGGTTTGGATAGTTGATCTATGCAGGTAGAGATCCTTGAACGTAAGAAGTTTATTCTGAGATGACAGAAATGTTCCTCACTGTGGTATCCCAGAATACTGAAGATTTGTAATAGGAGGGTTGTGTGGGGCAGGGCACCTAGATCATAGAGTTGAGTGTGTCTTGTGAGGTGGTTACAGAGTAATTGTAGGAGTCCATTTCACATCCATGTTTGTAGGCTGGACAGTGCATGTGCAGAGCAAAGGTACACAAGGGCACAGGCCAGATACAGAACTGAGCAGGGAGGAGACATTCCTGAGTCACAAGAGTCAGAATATGATGTTGAGTCCCATGAAATAGACTTGGAGGATACTTGGTGCTTGCCACAGATCTGCCCTTTAGCAGAGCAGAAAGTCACAACTACACAAGTTCATACAAACTCCACCAGAAACTATGCTGCTTATTAGAACAAAATGAGGGATCTTAAGTAGAAGATAAAAGTATTAAGAGTCTTCCCCACACTTTATTCACAATGTCCACTAGGCAGTAAAAACTGTTAGACATTCAAAGAAAACAGAATATGGGTTGAAAATGTGAAAACAAAAGCAGCTATCAAAACCAGACTCTGAGATGGCCTACATTTTGAAATTAATAACAGTAACTTAAAAAAATATATTATACACATGTTCAATGATTTGAAGAAAAAATAGTTGCAGAGTGAATCTATGGAATTATCAAAGAAGCAATGAAATTCATAACAAAACAACTAAGCAGAAGTTCAATACACTGCAAAGTACAGAACTGAAATTTAAAAAAATCACTGGATGAATTTATCAGAAGATTGCAGATGGAAAAAGACGTAATCAGTGAACCTGAAGACAGTTTAAATAATTCAAAACTCGTTTTTAACTCATATGCCCAAGTTTTTTCATATTAATGGGGTACCATGTAATGTTTAATACATGTACACATGCATAAGGTTGAAGTCAGGTTAAACAAATTTATCTTCTCAAATACTTATCGATTATTTGTTGTAAAAATGTTTAAAATCCTTTCTTCTGGCTTCTTGGAATGTATACTTCTCAACTTGTTTTCTAAAGTCATTGTACTGAGAAATAGAGCCCCAGAAATTGTTTTGTCTGTGACTCAGTACACGTAGGCCTCATCCTCCCACCCCCTACCCTGCTGTCCCTGGCCTCTAGTAAACCCATTCCATTTTCAAATTCTATAACATAGACTTTTTAGATTACACAAAAGAGTGAGATCATGAAATATGTTTCTTTCTTCCTGGATATAAGGATCTTCAATTCATCCATGTTGTCAGAGATAACAGGATTTCATCATAATTTAAGGCTGAATATTCTATTGTGTGTGCCACATTTTCTTTATTCATTCATCAATTCATAGACTGTTCCCATTTCTTGATTGAATTTTGGAGTAGGGAGACCATAAAAATGGGAGTGTAGATATCTCTTCAACACAGTAATGAGGTTTTCTAATGTGAGCACAGAGAGGAATCAGATTAAATAAAAAGGAACCTAGGCTTTGACACCATTGAAAATACTGAATAGCATAATACATGTGTAGTTAGAAATATAGAAGGGGAATGTGGGGGATATACATTAAAATAAGATTTCTGTTACTTGAAACAAATCAATTTATGAGCTGGATGTGATGGCGCACTCCTGTAATCCCAGCACTAAGGAGACTGAGGTAGGAGGATCGCCATGAGTTTGAGGCCAGCCTGGGTTACATAGTGAATTCAAGTCTAGCCTAAACCACACAGCACGACCCTGTCTCAAAAAAATCAATTTATGGATCTAAGAACTACATTAACTTCCAAGCAAGATAAATTTTAAAAGTCTGTACCTAGGTGCATCATAGTCTAACTGCTGATAATCCAAATATATAAAAAAATTGAAAACAAAAAGACATATTAATAGAAAGGAATGATTTTGGAAACCATGAGCACTTTATTAGAAATAATGGCAACTCAAGTACAAGAAAGCTGTTTTCAAAATGCAGAAAAGAAAACCCTGGTAACTCTAAACAATGTACAACGGCCCTTTTGCTCACAAACTTAATTCTTTCTATGATTTTGGTCACAAACCGAATTTTACCAGAACTGAATAAAATTTTCCCATAAGGCCAACACTGAACCTAGGGGCTGAATTTGATTCAGTTCTTGTTCAACTCAGTTGGCAACTAGAATCTTGGAAAGGATTAAGCTCATGAACTGCGGTACCACTGTACACGGCAAAATATCCTTAAGTATCATGTGGTTTCTCTTATATGAGAAACTCTAAGTATATAAAATTTAAAAGACCAAACACAAGATTGATAAGAGGAAACAGGGAGATAGATTTTTGCAAATTGAAAGGGGACTATGTGCTGGCAGGAGGGGAGTTAATGGAAAGTAAAAGGACTAAGATGTGTTATGTCATGTGCCAACAACCCGTGATAAGTGTAATCTTATACACTGCAGACATGTACTATTAAAACTTTAAAAATTAGAAAAATGGACACTATAGGGAAGGTATTTGAAGATAAATGAAGGCAAATACTATATAGTAATTTGGATAGCAGGCACTAATAAAAATCATCCAGAATGAATGGAAGTGGAAAGGGTTCTGAATTATTCCCTCCAAACTTGTTTAAGTGTCAAAATAGTAGCATTTCAAATTGGACTTTATAACATACATAGAAATACAATGACCAAAATACTGTAAAACAAACAAGCTCAAGTAACTGGAATTATACCTTTCTAAATTTAGTACATTTTAAGATCAAAAGTATAAAATGAAAAGTGAGAAGCAGACAGTGTGAATTGAAAATGAAGATGTTACATAAACTGATGAAAGAAAGTAAATGTAATACTAAGGACTATTCTATTATTCTAAAGAGAAATATAAGACGATAGAGAGATTATACAAATGGAGACTGTACAATAAGATAAATCCAATCACATTAGTGTACACATTAAGAGGCAGTGATTGTCAGGCTGGATATAAAACAAGACCCAGATATGTTTTGTGTACAGGAAATGCTTTTCAAATATGAAGAGACAAATAGATTGAAGGTCAGACGAGGTAGGACATATGCTATGTGAACCACACATGTGAATAAGCTGAGACGTTTATATTACCGTGAGACAAAGTAGACCTTAAAACAGAGTACTACATGTGATAAAAACATCACATTTTACACTGATATTATGTACAATTTGTTAAAAATATATAACAAGTTTAAATTTGTTTATAACAGAATTTCAAAAACTGTAAGTAAAATGTTATAAAACTAAGAGGGAAATTGAACACAAAAGAACTAATAGCTGGCGGTAAAATTGCATGGTCAACTTGGTTGACGTGAGCTACCCCAGATTAGGAAAAAACATTCCCAGGGTTGCCAGGTGGGTCACGAAGGAACCTTCCTGGAACCCTGACTGAAAATATTACAACAAAGGTTTGTGCTTGGGAAACTAAGCAGAGAGTGCGTACTTTTTCCAAGTGTTTGTAAGAATTCTGTACAAACTATACAATGTCTAAGAATCCAGACTCCCAGAAAGCTCCAATGCACAGTGTACGTACAGTGGTTTGATACTTCAGTGGGAGCTGCTGTGAAAGTTTGAAGGCCAACATTTAGAATCTTAGGATACTGAGTCCTTTCATGCAGAGTTAATAAAAGAATGTGGAATAAAGACTATTCAAGCCTTGACCAGGCATGCTGACTCACTCGAAAGATTTGTGTATTTGTTTTATTACTAAATACTTCTGAGT
Source organism: Dasyprocta punctata (assembly GCA_004363535.1). Classification (NCBI taxonomy): domain Eukaryota; kingdom Metazoa; phylum Chordata; class Mammalia; order Rodentia; family Dasyproctidae; genus Dasyprocta; species Dasyprocta punctata. The sequence goes on along the minus strand of RJWM01027718.1, from coordinate 20,286 downwards.
TCTAACAAAAGTACTTCCAGACATGTATGTTCTGGATATTTTTTTCTTGAAAAATCATAGACAATAAACATGCTGACAGGCTTTTTAGGTTTGCTGTGAAGATCTATGATTCAGGAAAGCAATTGGCATTTAATTTCAGAGGAAACTGGAAAATATAGTAACTTCATGCATATAAAATATTTTAGGATGTATTACTGTAGCTGTGTTATGCATAGGCATGTCCTCACCAAAATTTGAAAAACTTGAATATTGTTCGTGACTTGAAAAACTGCATGAATTCTTTTCTACAAAATTCCTAATTGATTTCTGCATATTCCAAAAGCCTTTCTACAAAGTTTTCTGTAATCAAGCAATGATTTAAAGATTAGATGAGTGACTAGGTCCTTTATTATGCCCCATTCTGAGCTTCTCTAAAACTATGGCCTCTGGGCACTTAATTTGTTTGTGTAAATCTTTTTTTTTTTTTTTGTCTTTGTGAGATGGAGTTTCATTAGGCCTTGAACTCACTTTGTAGTCCAGGTTGGCCTCGAATTTACAGTGATCCTCCTGCCTCAGCTTCCCAAACGCTGGGATCATAGGCATGCACCACCATGCCCGGCCTTGTAAATCTTAATGAAAGTTGAATAACCCCGACCTCCTTCATGATTAGAAACAGGTCTGTAATACTGACACATGCCTAATGTTACTACTGCATGTTGTATCAGAATTGTGTTTCTGATTGTTTTCTTTTTCATAATATTTTCTGACAAAACTTATTTGTCAGAATTTGTGAGACTATCCAAGAATCAATAAATTTTAATTATTTCAGTAGCATTATTACTTTTCTCTGTGTGCAAGAACCTCATAGATATCACATGGACAGATCCGACTTTACTTTCAAAATCAAAACACAGGAGGAGGGTTGTGGATACAGCTCCGTGGCATGGCACCTGCCTGACAAGTATGAAGTCTTGACTTTGATTCCCAGTACTCCCCCCTCCAAAGAAAAGCAGAAAGAATTTATGAAACTAAAGGACTTTTAAACATAGTGGAAAAATATGAAATATATAAGGAGTATATTTAAATTCACACTGATTACTTAGAATATTTCACCTTTAGGTGAGTGTTACAAAACAGCATGATATGAATTAAAAGCACCAGAAAAAGATACCAGGGTAGTATATGTGACAATATTCCAGGTAGGGAGGGCACAGAAACTACCCTTCAAATACTTTGTCCAGAAGTATATAAAAGATGAATTTCACCATTTTGGGGTCCCAGATATACAATGAGACAGGAGTTATGGGATTTCTGGGGTTTACAACACTAGAAGAAGGAAATACACATGCCAGAGGGTTACTCTGTTGCATTTTACTGCTGATCATATTCAATCTATGCACTTGTGGGGCTCAAGTTACAACATTTTAGGATCAGGAAGTAGACTTATTTGGATTGTCACTCGGGTGCGTATGATCTGGTCGAATTGCACTGGAAGATTATGGAAAATTGCAAGTGTTCTATAGTATGTTATAATATTCTGGCCAAATTCCCATTCTCTTCCATATGACAGTATCATTTATCTTTGGTCTTACTTCTTGTAAGTGGAGTAGGTAGTTCCTTCCCCTGTCATAAGGCCAGGACAGAGGCCTAAAAGTGGATTGGAAAAGAAAAATTGAAAGTGATTGTGGTTGTGATTGTGATGTGTATGACTTCATTGTCTCTATTTCTAGCCCTTGTCCGTAAGAAAACAATACGTGCCAGAAAAGAGCTACCCTTCTGCAACTAAAAGACAAGCAGGAACATATTTCTTCCTGTTCACCTTAGTGTGATGTCTAACTTATAGCTCCATTTGATATAAGAAACAAATTTTGTTGTCATGAACCACTAATATAGTGAGCCTTGCTAATCTAGATGAGAAATACAAAAAAATCAAACAATAATAGAATCAGTTCTAAAGAATTTGTAAAACCCCTTGACGGGAATTATTTTGCAGGGAGAAATTATGAAGAATTTTAAGTCAGAAGTGAAAGAAAAGCGTAGGCCTTCTGACCAAAGGGGAAGATAAATTGGTAAAGAGATTCGGTCAGCAATGGAATACAAAGTGAGATGGTAACAAAATGGCACTTAATGGATTTATTTCTAACGGATTTATGGTGTATCTTTAACAAAGCAAACATTATTACCCAAGAACTGGAAAAGTAAAGAAAATTATAGTGTTTAATTTTTACAAATTCACAATATTAAGCAGAGTAAAAGCCTAGAAGTGAGAGATTATAGGTATGTAAAAGTACAAAGGAAGCACAGATTGGAAAATATTAAACATGGTTGGAGCTTGTGGAAACTTACTAGCTAAGTTAATATCTGAGCTGAGTTTTGCAAGATGGGTAATTATTTTGTAGCCAGGACAGAAGGTCAGAACTCATTCCAGATACAGAAAAGTATGTGTTGTTTAGAACAAACTGTATGCTGTTGAAGTTTGGCTAGAGAACTAAGTGTTAGTTTGGAATTTTTGGTCTGAGGAAATAAAAATAAACTATTAAAGGTGAAATCAAGGAGAACCCTTCATGTCAAACTAAATAGCTTGGCATTTAGTCCAGGTAAAAAGTTTCACTGGGGAAGGTTTTAATCAGGGGAGACAGATGATCAGATTTTCATTTTAGAAAAATCACTTTGTTACATCTTAAGGGTCAGTTGCAAAGGGTCAAGGGTACAACCAGGGATAATTAGTTAGGCAGCCCTTCAAACAGTTCTTAGAATTATTCAATACTGTAGAATGAGATCACATCGTGTATTGATTTAAATTTACAAATGAGGAATTCAAATATAATAAAATTGCATTTGGGAATTCATCAGTTCCATCACATTTTGCAGCACAGAGTCAAGTGCAAAGAACTTTTTGACCCTAGTTTTAAATAGATCACTTTTTTTAAAATATAGGAAAGTAGCTATTGTATGCATCTTGATATCTTTAAATACTCATCCTGGCAATGGGCTTACCCTAAGCAAAGTACTTCGTAGCTGAGAACAACTGTGAGGACAGTAATTTACATCTCTCCACTCATTTGCAAGGGAATTTATGTTCACTGAGAGGATCAAATCTTTTCTCCATATTTTAAATTCTTTTCAGCTGGTTTTCTTTGTTCTTTTTCTTAAAACCTCATGAAGTTCAATACAGACCAATAAGTACAAAACTGAAATAATTTCCAATTTAGCCTTGTTCTAGCATTTTAATGGACCCAAAAAGGATGAGAAATAAAACCAAAATAAAAATTGGGTTTACAACAGACTAAAATCTTCAGTGCATCAAGGGCCACAAATGTTAGAGTGAAGAGATAATTTACAGGATGGGGGGAAATATTTGCAAATTATACATCTGGTAAGAGGCTAATATACAGAATACATGAGGAATCCAACAGCAGAGAGACAACTCAATTTTATTTTATTTTATTTTATCCCAACTGAGTTAAGTCTTTTTATTCTTTTGGTAATCTATTCCAGGGTTAACTACTTCCATTATAGGTGATGAAATTTATAAGGCTCCACTTCAAATGTTGGCACTGCTATGAGCAACATAGTCTTTTTTCTCCTTCACTGCAATTCAGAATTAAAACTTTGATTCTTATGTTCCAGTCTCAGAAGTAGCTTCCACAGCAGAAGTTATTTGAAGACAGTTGTAAGTTTTGTAGCAGTGGTCTGTGATCAGGCTCTATCTTCTCCACAAACACTACAATGGACTTAGTTTACATATGTATTAAACCAAGAGGCGTTCTCTCAAATGAGTTTAAGTGCACTTTACTTTTAGACAACCTACATGGCATGCGTTTTTTCCCTTAAAAAATAATGCCTCCACTCCAAATAAATCATGGTCAGAATGAACAAAACGCTCAAGATGACACTGGTCCCATTTGTTTAAAATCCTGGTGTTGTGTGGATGACAAGCAGCGGCCGGTTATGACCAGTGATAGATCCAAGGTAACCACCAAATCCATCAACATTTTCCCATTTCTAAACCATCCTTAAGGAAAATCATAAATGGGGTCACACCATCCTCACGGTAGCCCAGGAAAGCAATCGTGCCATCTGGATTCATGTTTGCACCAATAAAGCACTGATAGTTTTTGAAATTAGCAAGGATGTGCTTGATTTGTTCTGCAGCCCCTGTCATAAATGGTTTTACTCTATCTGGTCTTTGTTCTCCAAGTTTGCCTTTGATTGATTTCATATAATCTTTGATGTACTTCTTGTAGGCCTCTTTGGTGAAGCTGGTTTCCTGCACGTGATGGTTCCTGACAATGTCAACATCAGGGACTGCTGTGCTTTTGGTGCCTTCGCTCTCTGGGCCTTCAGCAGAGACATTTCCACCAATGAGTGCATCAACAATGTTACCCTCTGTTCTATGACCATCTTGCCCTCCATCTCCAGGCATGGCCTGTCCGTAATGTCCCGAATCTTGTAAATGTCTGAGAACATCTCATCGTGGCTGATGAGCTCCAGATAGATAATCATGGTGGTGGCTGACATGAGATGGTGGCCGTGCTGGGGACCTCAGGGCAAGCAGGGTGCAACCAGAGTAGCGCTGTGGGGAATGGGGAGCGCATGGAAAAGACACAACCCAATTTTAAAATGGGTTAAAGATTTCGACTGATAGTTCTCAAAAGAAGATGTACTAACGGTAATAGTTACATGAAAAGATGCTTCACAACTCTAATCATCACAGAAATATAAATGAAAACCATAATGGAATTTTATCTCATGCCACCTAAAATTGCTATTACCAAAAACAAAAGAAACTGAAAAATGCTGGTAAGGCCGTGGAGAAAAAGAAACTCTTATATACTGTTGGTGGGAATATAAGTAGTACATCCATCATGGAAGTTTTTCAAAAATTTAAAAATAGAATTATCACACAACTCAGAAAGCCCACTCCTAGGTGTACATCTAGAGAAAACGAAGCATGTATATTTTGGAGCTACCTGCATTTTCATGTTTCTTGAGGCACTGTTTAGCTAAGTGACATCTGAAATCAAGGTGCCCATCAAATGATGAATGGAAAAAATGCATTATGTACATAATAGAATATTCCTGAACCATAAGAAGGATGAAATCCTATGTTTTGTGACCATATGAATAGACCTCTGGGGCATTATGTTAACTGAAATAAGCCAGACACAAAAACACAAATATGAACGATCTTACTCATCTGTGAAATCTGAACAAACTGATTTTGTAGAAGCAAGAAGTAGAAGAGTAGTTACCAGAGACTTGGGAGTGGGAGGTAACAGAGAAGGTGAGAAGAGGTTGGTCAACAAGTACAAAACTCTACATGCATGTAAGAAAGGGTGTAAGTGTGTTAGTTATACAGTAGGGTGACTGCAGTTAACAATAATATGCTATATTATTCCAAAACACTTAGAGGTCTTCTTGAATTCTCTCACCAATCCTCAAATATGATTACAATCATATATTTACAAAGAAAATAACGAAAATGATTTAGCATATTATTTTATAAACCAGAAGGTTTTATTTTAAATTTTTTGATATTTCTTGATGTTTGGTACTGTATCCTCAGAATCATAAACTAAACAACCGAAAACAAAGTCTTCATTGAAAATTTCCCATGATTTGTAAGACCCAAAAATGCATCAGTTTACCTACAAAAGACAAATAACAGTGTAGTATTATTTACTTTTGATATATAAGAAAGATATCAAAATTGGGCATAATAAGAATAAATTTGGATATTTGCAGCAAATGTATGTGTGTGTTGGGGGGGGCTCATGGCCTGAAATACTCTTTTTCATTGCAACAGACATAAATGGACAATAGACTAAATTGACACTTTTCAAAATGAGACACACAAAAGGCTAAAACTTATCTGAAAGAAATTACCAATATTATTAATTACAAGGAAAAAGCAAAACAAAACTGTGAAATGTCACTCTAACTCAGTGAAAATGGGTTTTTAATTTAAATGGTTTTTTAATTTAAAAAGACAAAAAATAACAAGTGCTGATGAGGTTGTGGAGAAAAGGGCAATCTTGCACACTCTTGGTAGGAAAGTGAATTAGTACAACAGGCAGGCAGCCTGACATGAGTGATGGGAGGCAGTCCATAAAACTGTTGGGCTGTTACAGGCAGTTCTTTCTGCAGGTGGTCGAGGGCAGTTGAACTATGCCAGTTTTTGTTTGTTTGTTTGTTTGTTTTTGTTTTGTTTTGTTTTGATGGGAAGTGGACTAAGATATGAGTGGACCTGAACCAACTGAAAAGGCCATGAACTAACCATGAAGTAGAACTATAGACTTTCCATCTAGATTGAAACGCACACTTCAAAATTAAAATTAGGGCAAGGATAAACAAGCAGAGTAGGGTATGGAACACCCTAAAACAGAAAGTATGGCAAAATGAAGGAAACCAGGGCAGAGGAACTCCTTGTTGCCCATGATCTCATGATATCCTGGCTAGTCTGTGCACCATATTCTGCTATGCAATAAATTCTTTTGCTTTGAAACCATTTCCTGGCTTGCCCCTGTGGCTTGACATTCATGAAGAGGTCTTGGTGAATTCTTCTCCTTACGTTTCCAAGAACCAAGAAAGGCCAGGTGACTGTATTGTCATTATGGAAAACAATATGGAGGATCTTTAAAAAAAAGAAAAACAAACAAACAAACAAACTAAAACTAGCACCATTAGATGTTCCAACATGCCACTCTTGGGTACATATCCAAAGGAGATAAAGTCAGTGCGTTGAAAAGACATCTGCACCTCTACGTTTATTGCAACACTAGTCACAATAGTCAAGCTCCCAAATCACCTAAGATGTCCAGTAGCACCACCCAGCTCTCTAGGTAATGAGGACTATCGTGATGTTACGCTTTTCACAGGAGTCACAGTATCTCTCAATTCTTGTATCTTTGGAGAGAGTTGATGTATCTGGCATCAGTTCCGTTATACCATCCAAGATCTCTTTGCCATGACTGTTCAGTCCATGCCTCTTTCTACCTTGTTCACGTCTGGCAAAATTTCTAATCTTTCATATGGTTTCTACCATGGCTTTCAGGCATGGCTTGAGATTTACAGCTGTATTTCACTTATCCCATCCAGCCAGTAACAATTACCCTCAATAACATTTGCCTTTCACAATCTGTGGCTGAAATATGGGCTGATTCACCTTCATTTCACCTCCACTCATTATAAATGTGACAGTCATTTCCAGATTCTAAGAAACCCAACCAGGATTAGAGGTACAAAATCATCTCAGTAAGATAGAATTGTCTTCACTATGTTGATCTCTAGTTCATGTTATGGACTCCTTTCTGTGCTCTGATCTTTCTTGCACTCCTAGAACAACCATTTGCATCTTCCAATTCTGCTCTCAGGGTAATCGTCTCAAAACTAGGTTTTAGTACATGTATCTGTCTTCTCCAATAGTAGAAAGATACATTATCCTCTATTCCCTGGCTCTGAAACAGGATTCTATAGCCCAATGGATTTGGGAAATGCTACATACTATTTGTCCTTTCGAAGTACCACATAGCATACTGTGTATTAAGAAATCAAAGAAATCTTTTATTAAACTATTTTTAGTTTTATTTAACATAAATATTTAGCAGGATATATTTTTAAATATTGAAGTGTTAAAAACATATATGAGTCATGCAACTGGGAAGCTTTGCATATTCATGGCTTTGTGTATCCAGGAAAGCAGGCTGATTCTCAAATCTATTTTGCTGTCATTACATGCTGCGAGTGTGTAAAGCTGTGAACTGTGGTTTTTCAGTGGCATCATGAAAGGAATTATCATTTCAGAAGTTTGTTATGCAAAAAACAGACTTTCTGAAAATTTTTCTAAAGGACACTCGAGTAGGGCGTGGTGGCACACGCCTTAAATCCTAGCACCTCGGAGGTTGAGGTAGGAGGAGCATTGTGAGTTCCAGACTGGTTTGGGCTACAACGCAAGGACAAGGCTGGCCTGAACTACATAGTGCGACCCTGTCTCAAAAAAAAATAGGGCCGTGAATTTGGCTCAGTGGTTTGAGCACCTGCTGGGCAGGCGCGAGGTTGTGAGTTTGAGCCTCAGTACTGCAATAAAATAAATAAATAAATAAAGGACACTTTTTCTTACCTCAGTTGGTAGTATATTTGTGAAAATGCACAACCCTTCTCAGGAGTTATAGATATATATATTTTTAATGGAAACATAAGAGACACAAGGAAGAGTATCTCAGTATCAAGGAAGAGTACCTTGGAGGATAAGAAAAAAGGCTCTTTGTCATGTATAAGATGTCTTAACCTCTTGCTGCTTCAATTCAACCAGTAAGACAGGGATAGTAACACCAATTTGGCAAAATTATTTTGAAACATAAAAGCAAGACTATATAAAGTGCACAAGGTAGGCGTTTATAAGAAATGCCAATTTCCACACGCAAGAAGGTCATTCTTTCCTGATGGTAGGAGAAGAGACAGATAAATTGCAGTTCAGTTTTTTTTATAAGTGAAAAAGAAGAACATCTTATTGAGTATGCTGCTTTCAATAAAGGAGAATCGTGTTCCCTAGAAGCATGTAGGGCTCCATATACAGGCTTTTCAGGGTAGAATTTCACATAGGGCTGTATTTTCCTGCTTGCTTGTACAACAACGACAACAAAGAAAACCCTTAATAACAGAATAATGGGAAAGCTATTCTATCTCCCATTTACTTTTGGAGGAGTAGAAGAGACATATTATTTATCTCATTTTCTTTTAGGTTTGTGTCTTGTCTTCAGCAGAGCTTCCCAGAACATTAAAAACTTTTACTATTTTTGAGAATTTAGCATTCAGTTACTGTATGTGTTTTGCCATATCCCTTAATTTTATTCTATCTATCTATCTATCTATCTATCTATTATCTATCATCAATGTATGTATTTGAATACAAATTTTGCCTCTTGAGGTACATTCTAAATGACTGTGGTATTTCATATATTATCTTCTTTCTGTAAATGGTCTAGCATAATGCTGGGTATATTAAAATATCATTTGATATCTGTTGATTACATGCTACCATTGCAGTGAAACATATTTTACTAGAGTTTAGAATGAATCAAGTTCACAGAGTAGGACAAAGACTTAGTGATAAATATCTTTCCTCATGAAAATAAGGAGGCAAGCAATAGACAGTCTCAGATTTCACACTGCAATGGAATTCTGACTGCTTTCTATCCTTATTCAATCGACTTCTCACCCTCAGCACCTTATATTATCACCTCTCTCACTCAAGAAACTCCATTTATCCCCAAGAAAGAGGCTTCTGACTTTTGCTCTTCTTGAAGGTTCGAGTGTGGTGACAGTGAAGCTTTCAGGAACTGAGCACCAATCTGCAATCCCAAACCCACCTATATGTCATGAAGTGCCAACACCCCATTAAATCTGAATACTGAGGATTTAGTATAGAAAGAACAACTCTGCATAAACACATATTGTCTTAAAAGAAAAACACAATAATATTCATGCCTTAGGTTCGCCACTGCTGTCCTCCCAGTGCATCAGACTTTACCTTATGTTAACGGAAGTGTTTCTCAGATTTGAGGATTCAGCTGTAGATTCACCTGACTCCAAACAGAGAGGGAAGGCGTGGGTTTTTCCAATTCTCATTCAAATTCATAACTGACTAGTTTGATTAATTACATTTCAAGGAAAAAACAAGCCTGATGTGCTTTCCTTTCAAAGTAAAACTACATAAGGCATATATAAATAAATAATCACCATCTCCACCTCTCTCTCTCTCTCTCGTTTTATCTCTTTCTCTCTCTTATCTTTATCTATCTCTATTCTCTCTTCTCCCCTCTCCCCCTCTCTCTCCCCCTACTTGCATCCCAGGGCACTCTATCACTGAGCTATATCCCTATCATTTTTAAATTTTGATACAGGATCTCGCTATGCTTCCTAGGCTGGTTTTAAAGTTGTGATCCTCCTGCCCAGCTTCCTGAGTAGTTGGAATTACAGGCATGTGCCACATGCCTGCAGAAAAGTATATTCTTTGTTTAAATTTTTCTTGTTTCCAACCACGTTATAATTTAAACCTGGCATTGTTGTGTTGAGAAGCTTGTGATAACTTCCTGAGAAATACAGCATCAGAAATGCTTCCACATTAGATGGAAATATTTCTGGCAGAGCAAAACAGAGATGGATTTTCCTACACATCCACCTATGCATCTCTAAATTTCTTCTGTGACTGAAAGGATGGGGAAGAGATTTTTATTCATTTTTCCCATAGAAAGTACTTAAAATGATGTTTTTTGTAAGCCTCTATTAAGACTGATAGTCTCATGTTAATTATTAGACCCTATTCGATTCCTTCTCCTTGTCTTTCTCCTCCAACTAAATCAAGACAATTTTTTTAAAAAATTGCTTAAGGTATTTATTAAAAGTTATGCTTTTACTTGAAAATGTCAAGCATATGAGGAACAAATAGTGACTGCAGTAGATGATAATATAAGTAAAATCGATCCGATAGACTTTCAGATTATTTAGTTATGCACCCATTTCCTTTAGACAGTTTTTACTGTGATATTACAGAAATGTACACAAAAAGAATAAGAACATAGTCGTCCTTCAAGTCCCAATATGCTTTAGTCAAACTCAGGAACCTGGCTCAGAATATAAAATAATGATAGAAAACATTCAGGAAAGATAGGAGTAGTGGCAGTTGGCATAAAATGCTGCTAGAAAATCTTCTTATGATCATTATGATATTAAAAATTAATTTGGCTTAAAGGGAGAATGAAATATTTAAAGCATCAGTGAATAGTCTTTGAAAGCTACATGATTGTGAGAATTACCAAAAAAAGTGAGCTTTCAAAAATAACATCATTTTGAAAGTCAAGTGCTATTCACTCTTCAATCTTGCAAATTACATTGGTTGCTTGTAGTCATACTGTGGAAGTCCACACTATGAGTCAGGATTGGTACACAAAGAACTTTCAGTTTCAGAAATTGGTATATATTCATATTTAACTTAGCACACCAGACCTATTTTTCATTCTCAGTGAGTAGCTCTGACATGCTTTCAATTATAGCATAAGACTGTTTGAATTCCCTTAAACTGGATACTTAGCTTTGGTTGGTTGGTTTCAAATTTCTATAATCCAGTGGCTAAAGTAGGTTAACTCTGATTGGCAGTGTCCACAACAGATGTAGCTATTTAAATGATTTTTTATAATGGAAGAAAAACCAATAAACATTAAGTGGTCTTCAATAGTTCTTTATTACTAAAAAAAAAGTGCTCTTTCTTCCCTTATCGACAAATCAACAAGAAATGTAGATATGATAAAATGATATTTTAATAGTTTTGATATTAACATTCTAATAGTTTTGATATTAAATTGAAACTAATACAAAATGAATACTTTTAGATCTGCATTATAATTATGTGAACTATTTTTTAATAAACTGATTTAAAATTTAAATAAAATTGCTGTTTTTTTAATCTCATGGTGTTTTTCTATCATTTTGTCATGTAGATTTCATAGGGATTTTGCTTTAATTGTGGAATAACTGTAGCTATTAAAGGCAAGTGACTTACCATTTCCATAAAATTGAAGAATCAGGAAGAACACACATATTATTTGTTTTATTTTGTGTTAAAGTTTTGTATTAACTCTCAGGAAAAATGAAACAGTTCATGCATTCAGTATTTTTAATGTAACATTTATGTCAAAGTTTATTTTTATTTTTTTAAATTTTATTTTAAAGAGAATTAATCCAAGCAAAATGAAGCAGAATAAAGTCAATCAAAACAAACCAGTGCGAGTGACACAGGATTTCCAAACAATACAAAATCAATAATGCCTCTTGTCTTCAAATAGCTGCAGGTAACTTCAGACATAGTAAAAATCAAACAAAACAGAACAGAACCAATAAATACAACACAATGAATGCAATAAGGAATTTCAAAACGAGCCAATAGTAAACCCAAAATTGCTACCATAATATATCTTGCCATCTTTGAAATAGCTGCCCATGCCAACAGACACAACAAAATCCAACAAAACAAAACAAAACAAAACCCAACCCAACAAAACAATGAAAATGATATGGCACCTCAAAACAATAGGGAATCAATAATGGCTACCACCTTCAGAAGGAGATCCCCCATAGATGTCACACTGCATACCGTTATCCACTAAATAGAGGATCAGACCACCAGCCCTAGACCTGCCAAGTCAATGAAACACCAAACAGCATAAGCATCAAACTGCATTTCACCTCAATAGCTATTGTCGCAGCCTGTGTTTCTCTAGATCAGCAGGTCACTTACAGGGGGAGGGATGGGGGGGGCATTGGCTCTTCTTGCTTCCCAGTCTGTGTGCTGGAAGAGGCTGGGGTCTGGTTGTCCCCGCACTGGCAGCAGCCTACACATGGTGCTGGTTCACAGAGGGGGCTTGCTTCTTGGTGAATTCTTGTTCTCCTCCCCCACAGTTCACAAATGGCACTGACTCATGGGGAAAGGCTGGGGTCTAGCTGTCCCCCCGCCAGTGGCAGCCCACGCATGGTGCTGGTCTGCAGGGAGGGCTTGCTTTTTCAGTTTATTTTCATTATTTTTTATGTCACTCTCACTTGACTTTAATTTTGAGAATTCAGCACCTTCAGTTTCATCTTGAGTACTTTCAGTGTTTATGGTCATACTTTCTTCGGATTCTCAGAAGTAGTTTTGCTTGCTTGTTCTTTTTCTCTTTTCCTCAGGTTCATACATGTGGGATTTTTGGGATACTTGATTTATTAAGAAGGTAGCAATTAGTGTGGCTTGATTTTTTTTTTAATGTGCTGCCTTTGTTGAATGAAAGCTATTGTCTCTGTTTAGTACTCCAACATCTTGGATGTGGCTTATGAGATCAGCTTTGGCATCATTCTCTTGTATGTTCTTATTTCATTGTAAAAAGAATGACACCATGAAGTCTGAATTAGATGATCTTGATAAGCTTGTTTGGTTGTCATTGATTCCCTAAATGATCTGTTAGTGGCCCTGTAAGCAAACAGACATTTTTTCATAGTCTCTATTATCAGCTTTTTCCTCTGTGGCTATTTCATATCCTGTGTCTAATGACCTATCTTCCTATCTCTTAGTTTGTTTTTGCATTGCTGAGGCAAAATATTCAACACCCAAAGTTAAAGGAGGAAAGGTGTAATTTGTTTCACAGTTTGTAGAGATTTCAGTCTATATTCAGCTGGCTCCAAGACAGGGTGGCATGGTAGAGGGGCATCACAGAGAAGAAAAAGTTCATGGCAGGTACAGGGCAGCAAAGCAGTGAAGTAATAAATTAGCAGTAGCATGCCTCTTTCTGCCCCTTATATTCCATCTCTTCCCTTAGGATGAGCAGCACTCCTACCCAGGGTAAGGTACCCTTAATACCAGCATCACATGTCCTACATTCAGCTACCTCTGAAAAATTCCACCTGTGACCATAAGAGGACTTGGGGGTACATCTAGCATCAAGGTTGTATTAGAGATTTTTAATTCCTGTGAGTAGAGCTCTCTCTTTTTTTATCTAATAAATGCCTACATATACCTGAAAGCTCAAATCGAATAACTTCTTCATAAGCATGTCAATATCTTTTACCCCTACTTCCTCTGGAGCATATTGTAGCAACAGAATAGTTGCTATACAAAATAATTTCAGTGGAATTGTATTGTTGATACTTGTATCATTAGTCTATGGCATTACAACTCAATACATAGTAGGTTCTTAGAAATACTTGATAAATCTATCAGTGCAATTGTACATCAATTGATATATGCACAGCAGATATTTGCCTTTATTCACAGTTATTACATAGTAGAACAAGCCATAGTACATTTCAGTTTGACTAATTTTTGGCCCGTCTTGAATCTTCTGTTTTATTGTCAGGTCCTTGCGCAGGCAAATAAGATTCTGGAAGCAACATTCATGAATGTTTATGAAGGAAGCTGGGCATCAAAATGCAGAGGAGAAAAATAGCAATAAAAACTAAATAAATGAGAATTGATAATGTGTACTTTTTTATTGTTAAGATGGTTTTTACAATTTTGAGCTTCTGTTCAAATCAATTTTCATGATTTCTTACAAAAGTATTTAACCATAATAACAGTTGGCTCTGTTAAGAATAGGAGTTGTTTGACTTTTAACTTGGCATTAGTCTCTTCATTAAGTAGAGAAATTTTAGAACATGTTTTGTAAAATTTGTTAAAATAAACATATACCATCCGTGGGTGTGGCTTGTATGATGAAATTTTTATATTAAGTTAAAATGCAATGCACAGAAAAATGCTTTGCTTTGCCATGTAAGTTTTTCTTGAGATACAATTTTCCAGTAAAAATTTGAGGAAATGGAAATTTTACTAAGTACCTTTTTAGTGGTGTGGTTTAATTAATGCTATCGGTATTTCTACCAGAATCTCTAGTGTTCATGACACTGGAGAATAAGTTAATCATCAGATTTCCTGAAGGATGCTTTTGCTCTAACAGTGGAGTGTCCTAAAAAAAGAGAAATTATATCTCTATTATTTTCTTGTCAGGTATTTTTTCAGTGTTTGAATGCATATGTGTCAGAGGAAAGTGAGATAAAGGGATTTTTAAATGTTTTTTCTTTCCTTTCATAATACCTATAATTTTCCCCCTGTTTGTATGATATCTTCATTAAATGTTAATACTTTTTAAGGCAATGTTATTATCACCAAATTACTAAAGAAATTTAAACTTGGAGGATATAAATAAACATGCTTTTGGAATTGCATTATTATCTTGTTGATATGGCCTAACGTGTGTGTGTGTGTGTGTGTGCGTGCATGCTTTCTTATTAAAACAAAGACCACCTGTGTGATAGCAGAATTTAAACATTGTTTGATAATGAATATTCAAAATGCTGTGAAGACATCAAAATGCAATACATTGGTGAACTTGTATTCTTATAGAGTGTTGCATATTCTGGGGTGCTTTTGGAAAGTATTGGTTTGTATTGCACATTTATAGCCACTGCTCTATTTCTAGAAAAAATAACTTCCTTCCAAAAATAGATTGCACCATAGACTTTGCACTCTAACCTTACTTTCTAACCTTAGCAGTATCTGCTCTTGGTAGCAGATGTGGAATTAGAAGAACATTTGATAAAGCAGGGTGACTGCTTTGCATTAAGGCCAGGCAGTCCCTCTCTCATCCTGGTAACTAAAGAATATATGCATGCAGGAGTACGGATGTGTCCAATGGTGGTTGGAAAAGGCCAAATGCCACACTCACGATTTAAGCCTGTGGATTCTAAATCAAACACAAGAGAAAAAAGATGAGTGTTAAGTGTTTAATTTCTACATGATTGCATTTCAGATCTTTAGCTTAAGTTTCAGAAAAGAGTTACATTGCATATTGTTAGCATGAGAAATGTTCTTTGAAAGACTTTTAAATACATTGAAAAGAAGATCAAGTGATACAAGGAGCACAGAGATGATGAGATGCTCAATATTATCTTCAGAAAGCAGTCATCTTGCTAAGAATATGAAACTCAATTCGTCTTTCTCTCCCCCTTTTCTGTTTCCTTCTCTTTTCCTCATTTCCTAGTCAATGGAAAAACCAACAGAATAATTCAATTTACAGATTATAAAGTATTCAGGAATAAACTTATTCAAAGTTGAAAGACTCACTTACTAAAAACTCTAAAATATTTATGAAAGACACTGAACACACAAAATAAAAAGACATCTGTTTACAGATTTTAAGAATTATTATTATCAAGATGCATACACTATCCAAAGCAATCTATAGCAACCCACAGCTAAATCCCAATTTTTTATGGAAATAAAAAGATGCTAAAATTTGAATGGAACAAAAAGAGGCTGAGTAGCCAAAGCAATCTTGAGCCAAAGCAGCAAGAGTGAAGGTACTACATTACCTGATTTCAAAATTACTAGAAACTTACAGTAATTACAGCAGTATTTTGCCTGTAAAAAACCAAACAAATGGAACAGAGAGAACTGAGAAATGAATATATGCAAATTAGGACAAACTGAATATTTATTTATTTATTTACTGATTTTTTTTGACAAAGAAGTCAAGAAGACATATTGGGGAAGGATAATACCTTTAATTAATGGTATTGGAAAAACTGGATATTGAAGTACAGTAGAATAAAATGAGACCTTCATCTCTCACCACACAAAAAATTAAATCAAAAATTGATCAAACACTTGAATGTAAGACAAGAAATTATGAAACTAATAGAGAAAAATATAGGGCAACCACTTTATGACTTTAATATGGGTAAGAAATTTGGATAAGGCCTCAAAAAATACAAAAACCCAGAGCAAACATAGACAAAGAGGATTGTATTAAAATAAAAATCTTCTTCACATCAAAGGAAACACTGAACAAAATGCACAGATAAAATGGAAGAATATATTTTTAAACTGTACATTTGCTGAAGGCTTAACATTCAAGCATACATAAAGTATTAAAAAATCTTAATAGGAAGAAAACAACCTGATTTAAAAATGGACAAAGACCTTGATTAGACATTTCCTTTAAATGGATATAAAGATGCCCAACAGGCACAGAAAGTCTTCAACATCAATAATCACCTGGAAAGTTTGTATTAAAATCAAACTGCAATATTATCTCAAACCTGTTAGAAAGATTACTTTTAAAAAAGAAAGAAAGGAAGGAAAGAAGGAAGAAAAAGAGAGGAAAAAAGAAAGAAAACAAGCAAGCGAGCAAGTTTTGGCAAGAGATTTAGAGAAAAAGGAATCCTTGAATAATTTTGAAATGTTTTATAAATTTGGTGCAGCTATTAGGGATAAACAGAATGGAGATCCATCAGGAGGAAAATTCGATTCAACAATTCCATTGCTAGATCTATATGCAAAAGAAATAAAGTCACTGTTGAAGAAGTGTCCGACATGCAGAATACAAAAGTTGTCAAGCCAGGGAAACTTCCACGTAGATTTTAAAGGAAGGTCTGAGAGACTAGTCAAGAAGTCTGTGAGAGGCAAAGTGTGAAGTTGTTAGGGTGAAATTAAAGGTGCTGTGGAGAGCACAGGAAATCTCAGATGCCTAGGACTCATATCACCACTCAAGGAAAGCTGTTGATTCTACAAGAGAGTGGACATATGGGCTGAAAACAGCAGTTCCATGGGATTGGGCTACCCAATCCCTTTGGAATTCACATCTTACCAACATGTGCTCTAGATGCAGATACAGAGTTACAGGACTCCATATTTGATCTGCTAGGCTTTGGTCTTACTTTAATTCTATTCTTTTCTCACTACTTATTCACAGTCCACTATACCTTGAAATTCTGCGATTTGTTTTTGATTTGTATAGAGGCTCACAGAGTCTCAGAAGAGTCTTAGACTTTTGAAAAAAATCTCCAATTACTTATTCTTTAGGAGAAGGAATTATTTTATTTTTGGTTGAATACAAGATAGTTGTATTCTGTTAGGTGGTATTATGACCTTAGGCTTGCTTCAGGGTTAGCATGGTTCAAGAAGAGTTGTTTGGACATCAAGTTGACAAGGGGTAGGATATGATGGTTAAGCTTGATTGTATCAATTTGATTGGTTTAGGAGCCACCCAGGGTTTGGAGGTCTATAATTTTTGGTGTGTCTAGGTGGGCTGTAGAAGTGTGATTCTATCTGTTCCCTTGCCTCTTCCTCTCTGGTGCTGCTCCCCTTTTTTGCTTTCTGGCTTCCTTGGACTCAGTGGCTTCAACCCTTTATGGCCTTCTGCATAATGTTCATACCTGCAGCCAGTTAACCCTACCACAAAGACCTCTGAAACTATACGCCAATTACAACTCTTTTCCTCTAAGTTGTGAGTGTTGGGTATTGTGTCCCAGCAAAGAAATGCTGCCTAAGTCATGGAGTAAAGTTTTTTAATGCATGGTGAGATTAAGCTTCAGGTCCACCTTTCTAGAGATTTGCAATAACCTGTTTCTGTTGCAATTGAAATTCCTATGACTGTATAAAGATTGCTAGCTTTTAGCTCTGTAATAGCAAATTATGAAAACAGTTTGTATTTCTTTTTAAATTAAGAAAGGAAATTGAAATCTGCTAACTGGAGCATTTTAGGCTAACTAGGTGGACTTGGAAAAACAATAAAAATGGTATGGTACAGACATAAGAATGCCGTATTTAAATTTTTTCTAAGCATTAATCTTTAAAAAAACAAAGCAAATCCCTTTTCCTACTGATGCATTTCATCATTTGCTAAAATAACTGAAATTTAAAGATAGTGCTTTGTAATGCTTTTGGCTAAATAATTTTTGTTTTAATAAATATATACTACATTTCCCTTACTTTTTATTTTTTCCTGTTGAACTAATATAAATTTTATGGGGACTTGTACTGGTCTTTGGATGGCTACTGAGAAAATTGACATGTACGGCAAGGTTAAAATATATCTTTTTTTACAGTCCAGCCCTCGTGATCAGAGACCTCAGTCTGAGAAAGTCAGGGATAAGCAACTGAGTTTGAGAAAAACAGTCTTGCTAGAAGAAAAATAGCTCTGCACCAATTTTCCTTCCTTACATATGTGATTTATAGAATATTGTGATTTTAGCATGAAATTGTAAACTTGGAATAATATATGTGATAGTTAACTGAGTCAGTTTGGTAAGAAACACCCAACTAATTGGATCAGCATAGTTCTGGATGTGGCTGAGAGTATGGACTAAAGATTTGCTGGGATTTGTGTGACACCAACCAATGGGCTGGCAGCCTGAATGGTATAAAAGGGAAACAAAGAAGGAAGTCTTGTTTCTGCTTTCTCTCAGGAGATCCCATCTTTGCTGTCAGCTTGGATGTTGTCTCCTGGCTTCCAGCACAGACCCTTTAGCCTTCTATCAGAACCTTTGTCCCCGTGATACGGACTTGTACGGGACACTACAGAGAGCTCTGGGCCTTCGACTGGATCCTTCAGATCTCCAGCATGTAGACAGACCTTCTGCACTTATCTACATTTGACACTGTGGGTAGCTATTTTCAACCAATCTTGTAAATTTTTATATATTTGTATAGTTTACATTAAATCTGTTTCTATAATAAGTACTGACTGATACAATATGGAAATAATATTAGCCTCCCCCCTTATGATTCTTTACAACTTTCTTCTATTTCTTAATGCTTCTTTATCTCAAGAATTAACACCTTAGGACTTTCATGTGACTTGTCAGCTATCAGAATGGTCTCATCTTGCAGCTATCAGGATATTTCATCATTAAAATAATCTGTCTAATCTAAATAAATAGTTTAAATTTTCAGTGAATCCAAATCTCCATCTGTTATATCTTAGGACATTCAGACAAATCAAGAAGCAAAGATCTATGGTCATTACTTAGCCTTTGCTCTTTTTCCCTCCTTGCTAGCTAACTCTGTTAGCTTCTCCATGTTTCAAGAACAAGAGTAGACTAGAGAGAACGTATATAATATTTATTCTGTATGGGTAGTTATTCAGTATAGACTGGTTATTGGTGGATCTTATATGATAGATGCCTA
Organism: Dasyprocta punctata; assembly: GCA_004363535.1. Lineage (NCBI taxonomy): Eukaryota > Metazoa > Chordata > Mammalia > Rodentia > Dasyproctidae > Dasyprocta > Dasyprocta punctata. The sequence continues at coordinate 815 of RJWM01027718.1, read as the reverse complement.
AATTATGACTCTGTTTTGCATTAATTTCTTTTATAGGCTTTTAAGACACTGACTCAAATGGCTTGTGTTGCACCATTCTTTTCCATAAAGCTGTCTTTCAAGAATCTCTTGCACATCCTCCTAAACTCCTACCCTTTAAACTTCTATTCTTTCTGCTGGAATTCTTGGGTGTGAAAAGTGGGTGTCTTGGGCAGAATCTTTACATGACTCAGCGTATCACAGATAAGGGGGCCCATTTATGCATCATTGCTCTATCCAAACCTAAAATTGCAGGCCAGTCCCATTGCTCTTCTTTTCCCTCATCCTGTAATATGGAGCACTGCAGGCAGCTACTCTTTCTGAGAGTTGAGAGACTCTGCTACCATGTGGTATATTCTTCAAAATTCTAGAAGAGGGCAACTCATTTGGGACCCTTTCTGTCTCTCTCTCAGACAGAAGCTTTCTTTCTCTTGATAAATATATATTTTGCTCTTAACCTCCATTGTTCCTAAAATTAAATGAAACAAAAAAACAAAACAAAATGAAATTCTGAGAGAGCGTGTCAACTTTTCCAAACTCTTTCTCATTGTGATCAACGCTCCTCATAGCTGGGCTCTCTCTCCTATTTGTGCAGTTCAGAAAATTTTCAAAGTGGAGGAGAACACTCATCTCTCCTTTAGGAAAGAGACTATGCCCCATCACACCGATGAGTTCTCTTTCAAGCATCATCTATTGTAATGACTCCTGGCCTCTCTGATTTAGTCTACATGTGGCACTCATTGGTTCCCTTTAGACACCTCTTGTCGAACCTTTAGTGGCATTACAAATACCTGTGG